>RJWJ010027012.1:0-22466 GCA_004363605.1 Indri indri
TTTTTAACCTTATGCACCTGTTGGATTATGAAATTGGTGTTTCCCTTTTTGCATTAGTTGCTAGAATACTCATAATTAAATTTGTGGAGGGTATCTAACAAGTATATATAACTTTAGAGCATGTATTTCAAACACTAATCTCACTTTGAATTCATTTTAAGTTATTGGTACTTTCTTTTAACCTTCATATGTATTGTTTTTATCATATTGCTGAGATGTTCATTGTTGAGAAATTTTGAGAAAGTAGATAGATAATATTTTTTTCAAGAAAATGAAAGGTTGTTCTATCACTCAGATAATCATTGTTAACATATTTCAGTATGAGTACATAAACATCTATACTTATTTTATCATGCTGTATTTTATTACCTTTTTTAATAGATTGCTTCAAGCCTTATTTGGGGGGAGGAGGATATAACATAAGATATAAATAAATACATTGAAATAACATTAAAGAAATGCATTTAGGTCCTTGGTCCTGTTTTGGCTGGGTTAGATCTTATTACTTTGTAGGTGGACTAAATTCTTTGTCTGTTTCTTCACATGTACATTGAGAACTTTAACCTTTAGGAATATACTTACAGTCAGCAATGTATCTTTAACATTGAAGATATAGAACATATTTTGCCCAATGCGCTATAATAAAATGACCAATTAATCAGTGGTTCCTTAATAAATACACAAATAGAGCATAAGCATTCTATTTCTTTTGCCCTTAATTGGAACTTGGAACAAATTCGCTTTTTCCTTCTTAATTGAAGAGCTTTCACTGGGTGACTCTTGAAGTAAAAGCTTAACTCAGGGGCCTCTGTAAAGTTCTGCTAATATCTCTATTAGGAACTTAACTAAGTGAAATATTAGAAGTAATAAAAATTTTCATATATAAGGCATGTAATAATAATAGTAGTAATAAAATGATACCTATGTCTTTTAAAAACAGTGAAGAGGAAAACACGGAAAAGAAGAAAGATGGGTTGTGTAAATAATTTCTATTGGAGAAATCATGGTCTTAATCCTTTTAAGCATGTGTAAAGATGACCAAGGAGAAGAAGGATATTTTTAAATAAAGAAGAAAATGGTTGGAGACAGGTTGAACAATTTTCATGGAGAAGAGTTAAAGAGGAAGAAAAGGATCTAAGGAGGTTAAAGGCTTCTAAGACCATAGAAAATGCTCATCGGTGTATACTTGTGGACTGCTAGAACTAGAAGGGCATCTTTAAGGAACATATACTTTAATCTGCTCCTGCCCTTCTCTCCCCTCCCCTGCCTGACTTCTCTCCCTCCCACTGTCTCTCTCTCTCCCTTATCTTTAACAAATGAGGGACTTGAGATCCAAAATGGTGATACAGACTCCCCCTAGGCATACAGCTCTAGACCTCTTGATTTCTAGCTCAATTTGCTTTTTACTTCAGTGGATGAGAGAGAAAAAAATATAGCAATGACAAAATAAAGTTTATTCAAACATAAATCATGGTTAACTAAATTCCTACTGCTGAGATTGGGTGGGCCCAAAACCAGACTTGCTGTGTGTATCTAAACTGGGAGTATACAGTTAAAGATTTTATCAATTACATCTATTTCTCTCCAGCTAATTCGTACATAATTAATGCTAAATAAATGTAATTTATACTAATCTATTGGATTATTATTGAATTTTTACTCAGGCTTGATTCTTTAATCAGTTCTTTGCTGGAGGCATTGCTATGACCCTTGACTCCTTAACTACCTCTGACTTCTATCCATTCCCCAGACCCATCATCACCCCAGATCACCCATGCCCCGGAAAACAGCTGGAGACGGTCACACACTGTGTGAACTTCATTCTCTAACCACTAGCCCTTGATAGATTCAGACAGTTGCTCCTAATTAATGTTCAGAAATTTTCTCCTAATTAATTCTCTGGAAAATTCCACAGTATAGTTGCTGTTGTGCTTTTCTTCTATCTTTATGTCTAGTTCCACCTCTTGAACCAACAGCCTCATGTATTATTTCACTGAGAAACTTGAGGCCATTTTCCTTTATCTACCCCAGAAAATATCTATGTACATACTTTGGGCACATTTCTTTATACTCTACAGGCTCATCCTCTTTCCCAGATTAACTGCTACGTCTGCCTCCTGGTCCTGCTTCCCGCTCTCCATTTCCAACCCTCCCACTTTTTACCCCTTCAGATTTTTTTCTATCAATAATCTCTGATGTGCTCAAAACATTTCTTTAGTAACCCTCACTCTCTCTTTTATCTTCAAAAATGTTCAGGTTTCTACTCTGTCAAGGAGAAAGTCCTTGAGCTTGTGGCTCATTTATCTGGCCCTGGCCCTTAGAAAGTGCATTAACTCTCAATATTTGAGCTATTGCTGTGGTTTAGATCCTGTACAGACCTGCATCACCAGCATGTGCCTTTCTCCTGAGCCACAGACAAATTCTCTTCAATTCTGTTCAAGACCATTCCATTTTAGTTCAGTCAGTTTAAGAAATTTTGATTTCTCATTTGTTACCACCTTTCATTTTTCTACTTCTGACTCGTTATACCTTGGTTTCATTTTCCTTGGTTCTCTGAACTTCTTTTATATTTACAAGCATTCCTGTAAACCCCTCTCCCCCAAGGTCCTCCTTGCTTCCGTCACAACCTATCACGGTTCAGGTTGGCATTTCCATATAACAGATACCATTGTTCTATTTCTGCTTTGGCACCACATAGGTATATAACCACCCATGCTCATGGAATTAATGAATCTGTTTCCCACTCAGGCTCTTCCCAGGGAGCTGGTAATTGGGAAACTGCCTGATCAGACCCTTATTATCTCACATCCCAGTGATTACAAGAACCTTTACACAAGATTCCCAGCCAGTGGATTCTGAACAAAAATAGGAGATTAAGCTTCCAAAAAAAACATTTCTTGTTTATATCATCTCTCCCTCCAAAATTCTTCACTATCTTTCCGTGACATTTTCTATAAAGTCCAAGCCCCTCAGACTAGAATTCAAGGTTTCCACTCCAGTCCACGTCTTTGATCTCCTCACATCTCTCATCAACATAAATCTTCTTTAACCAGACTTATCTACTCAGACCTGCACATGCATTTCCACAGCAGCACTTTGCTTATGCCTTTAATCAAACAACTCTATCCTGTCTACATCTTACCCATCTGATGCTAAAAAAATGCATTTTTAAATAAAATTTCACATCCATTACTGCTTATAAACCTTAATTATCTAGGACAGGGTAGATTCTTCCCTAATTTGATGAAGGATTTTATCTTAAACCCATAGTATCATATTTTAATAGTAAAATTTATAATTGCTTCTATCAAAATTCAGAATAGGATTAAGATGCTGGCTATTGCCAATACTATTTAATGTTGTGCTTGATGTCTCTATATTAAGAGGCATCTATTTTGGAAAAGGGAAGCCAAAGATATCTTAATTTGCAGATCATGTGATTATTGTCTACTCAGATAACCTAGGAGAATCAAAAGTAGTGGAAGTAATAAGAGAGCTCTCTAAGTTTTCTAATTATAAAATAAATATTCAAAAATCAATAGATTTCCTATATACCTGTAGTGACAGGTTGAAAAATTATGATAAAATAATAAAAATTTCCAATAACATATATAAATATTATATTTGTATATAATAACAAAATGAATTTAGCAAGAAATATGCAGGATATATATGAATGAATCTGCAAAATTTTAATGAGGACTATATATCATATCCACCATTCAACTCAACTCAATTCTGTCACCTCCAAAAAGCTTTCCAAAACTAAGAAAATCAAAACATTCTCTCTCATCTGAACCCTTGTCATTTTTGTTGTGAATAATAGTCAATTATTCCTGATTACATAGTTCTTTAAATATAGACTGTGAGATTCTCAAAAACAAAGATTGTGCTTTTTATATAGTGGTTATGACACACTTTGCTCACCTTAATCTCTTTAGCCTTTGCTTCCTAATCTGTAAAATGGGAATTATATGAGTATACACATCACCAGGTTACTATGTATTTTAGATATTTAATTCACAATTAATGATAATATTAATAATTTAATCTATACTAAATAATATTTGATAATTTATAAAATAATATATTAATTTAAATTATTGTATTATTACTAGATTAAATTTATAATTCCCTAGTATGCAACTTGGCACAGAATAAGCCTTCAGTAAATGGTGGTAGCCATTAGTTGTAACTCTTGGTACAAGGTTACACAGAGTTGGCCAAGGTGTTGACAGTTGTCAAGAATGAACGATCCCTTTAATTCTGGGGATGGCAATAAGGGAAGGAACACAGAAAAAACCACAACAACTGCAATTCAGAACTAAAGAAAGTCAGAAACTAGAAGTAAAACAAGGAGAAGTTCTGGGAATCAGGAGAACACATAAATAGTCTGGGTTTCTTTAAGGTACAGTTGCTGAGAAAGAATGGAACCAATGGATCCTTCAGAGATCAGAAACTGTGTAGTCATAGAAAGCCCTCCACATGTTTTCAAAAGAACATACACTTACGCCAGTGGGAAGGAAGATGAATGTATCCAGAGAGATGATAGGTTGAATTTGTTAATGTTCTAAGAACTAATCCTACAGAAAGATTAAAGTTAGCAGCTCTCAAATCAATGGGAAGATGAGTGTGGTGGCAGCAGCCAAACTATATGCCATTAAAATGTCACACCTATGCCCGTAGTAGATGCACAGTACATGTTCTTTCAATAAACGCCATGCATTTTCACAATAATTGAGATCACCTAGCATGATCTTGAGTTGAAGTATTATAAAGCAGTTGCTTATTATCAAATGCTTCAAAAGCCAAGTTCCAATTAGAGAATGTTTATTCCACATGAGCTACAAAAATATCAAAGGATGTTCTAAATCAGGCTTATGCTAGCCAGTTTAACTGCAAGAGAAATTAATTTTTAAAATTATTGTATATCCATCTTGCTTCAAGAAAAATTTAAGGCAGAAGAAATCCGTGTCTTTATTCTAATCCTGGTAAATGTCATCAAATCCCATTGCAAGAACAGGTAAGAAACTTCGTATACTTTATATTAGGTTAACATTTTTATATTTCTAAGTATGTTACAATCATTAGTAAGTTTTCAGACACATTTGTACTATTATGTTAACAAATCTCTTTTTAATGTTAATGTCATCTATAACGGTTACTGTCTAGACATGGTCAAGTTAGAAAGTTCAAGAGAACCTCTACAAGGTTTACAATATCATCTGCCAATCTGTTTTCTCATTCTGCCTCTCTATTGCATATATAAAGGCCTTTTTCTGTTGGACTAATCTAATATTTTTAAAATGAGTCAAATGTAAACCAAAAAAGACCACCATCTTTATCACACTGTTAAATTCACCTGAGAATTTTGCTATGCTTTAAACAAACAACTTTCAACATAAGTTTAAATCTTTTCCACAGATAGTCATAAGCATAGCTATCATCCAAGAAGTCCTAGAAGAATTTGACAGATCACAAAGAAGTGCTGTGATGAGCTACAGTAAAGGTATTTTTGGTGTGAAAAATAGAGGATAATTCAACTGGCTAAAAGCTTTAGCTCCCCAGTATTGTGTCAATAATTACACGTAAGAGATCTATAAACATATAACATGGAGAAATAAGATGAGAAGATTTTAAAAGTCAAGTAAAAATGTAAACACCAATTTAAAGCAATACTAAAGTGATGTCATGGTAGCATTGAGAAGGGACAGTGGCCTTTTCTGCTGAAGATCAGAGTTAAAATCCTGACCCTGCCACTTACTAGCTATGTTACTTGCATGAGTTATTTGCCCCCAAACCTCTTTCCTTATTTATACATTGTCTGACAGTAATCTCTAACTTTTGAGTTGTTTTGAGTATTACATGAGATGATTTATGTATAAAAACCTTAGTTAATTTTACACTATGAAAATAACATAAACCCTATAAAATGTGTGTGTGTGTTTCAATGCCATGAGAAGGCAAGTTTATCAAGTGAATTGACTAAGCTGTGGGTTTTATGAAGGTGGGACCATGTCTGTCTTTTTATTAATAGCTTGGGATTTAGCCCAGTACCTGGCACTCTATAGGTATTTCCTGAGTGAAAATAATGAATGAATGAATTGCTACCAATAACTGTGTGTAGATATTCAAGAGGAGGCAGAGTTTCCAGAACAAAATCTTAGAAGAAAACTGGGTTACACTCACACTTTACGCACTTCCTTCGTGGCCTCATGCCTTTTTACCGAGGGGACCATAGGAGTTCAAGGAATGTAGAGACACTAACATCTGTACAGTATAAAGTGAAGACACTGCCATTCGGCTGATGAATGTTTGTAATGAAGAGTAAACAAAATGGCATGGATCATAGTCTCCTCATGGCTAGTACTTCCACAACGAGAAAACTCTTCAAGTCACCCTCTGCGTTTCTTAGTAACCTCAAGCTCTCAAAGATGATCGTGCAAATCAGGATGATACTTATAAAAAAGGAAGAAAAACAGATTAATATACTACACACCCAACGAAGAATTGATCACACATCTTTGAAGATTTATGGGATTTCTCTATAGGAAAGGATTGGTCAGCACGAATCAGAAGGACAAAAGAAAAATGGCTGATGGTATCACACAGCTCACAAAGGTCCCTCCCTCTACCTTGGATAGGAGATCTTAGAATCACTGAGAGTTGCACATAGACTGCTTTATACCAGATCCTGCAGGAAAGTGAAAGGAATTTTTTTTTTTTTAAGTGGGGCTTCAAAGTTCTTCTCTGATGAAGACAAACAGGAATAAAAATTATATGAGCCCTGCACAAAACTAAAAAGAGTGTGGTGAAAAGCACCTACTTTAGATCTACCAGGGCTTGGGTCCTGGCTTCATTACTTACTAACAAAGTGAGCATTTTAAAGAACCTAAACTTTCTGTACCTTGGTTCCCATGGGTGACTTGAGTACTCACTGCAACAACACATGCCATCTATTTGGTGAGAGCGTTCAATGATGGTAACATTATTTTTTATGTTGGCAGAATTGATCTCAGTCTTGGAAATAGAAGCACCCTTTCTCCTGCTTCAAAATCGATTAATGATAGTTTTGCCTTTCCTTAACTTTTCAACTGCCTAAACGTTGAGAGTTGAATCATTGCTAATTGGGAGAATAGATGAACCAGAGAAAAGAGAGACACTGAGGGGCCATTGCTTGGCAGGGGGGGGGGTGGATAAAGCTCTATTTTCATTTTCTGATTAAGCCCCATCTGAAAGTGTTAATAACTTGTCGGCTCAGCATTTACGAACTTCCAGTGTGGACTTGGAATTAGCGCCACCCCGCCACTTGCCAGCTCGGGCAAGTTCTTTACCTCCCCAAACCTCAGTGTCCACCCCTGTAAGGTGAGAATGGTAACACCACCGGACACAGAGAATCACTGGGTGTTTAAAAGAAATTAGGGCACAAAATGCTTAGCTTAAAGCCTGGCAGATCTAACCATTCAATAAGATTTAGGTAGTAATGATAATGACAATAATAAGTAGGTCACCTTGCAATTTGAATCTAAAAGTTTCATGTCACTGAAGAATTCCTTATAAGGGCTTAAAACAGTGAATTCAAATTGAAATGAAGTATTATTGGCACTAAATATTTCACAACCAGAGTTAAAATTGATACTAATTTAAGCAAAGGTTTTTCTAACTTGTGATAGATAATAAACTACTATTTGCTGTCTGATTTCCCCACAATTCTACGTTATTTTTCTTAAACTCTAACTAGATTTTGTTTAATTTTTTCCTCCTGATTTTTTATGATGAGACATTTGTCAAATATTTGAATATTTGACACTTAACTAATTGCCGTCACATAAAATATCTTTATCTCCAAATAACTTCATATTCCAATCTGGAATGAAATATGAAACCCCCAGGAAGTCTGGAATGTCTAGTGATGTTAAATCCAGCAACAAGGACACTGTGGCACCATAAACCTTAATCTTCAATTAAGAAATGTTACCACTCATTGAGTACCTTCTACATATCAGGTACTATGCTGGGCTCTTTCCTTGCTTAATTGAATTTTCATAACAACCCTGAAAAGTGAATACTATTATGCTTATATTGGGAAAGCAGACCTTGAGATGTGGGACAGTTTGCTTAAGATCAAAGAGTTAAGAAATGGCAGAGTCAGGGCTGGACTCTAAGTCTGTCTGACTTCAAAGCCTGTCTTTTTTTCCTTAAGCCTCACTGCCTCTCCCCAGGAAACTGGGCACCCACCCAAGCCCATCAGCAGAGACCACAGCAACCTGCTGGCAACAACAGGACCCAGGAAGCATGTTGGATCCAAGCCCCATCAGAGGATGGTGCTAAGGCAGCTCCCTTAGCTGGAGAGGCTCCCTGCCCCAGACAGGATTGGCAGTGGCAACAGCCAGCCTGGTCTGCAGGTGAAACTCATAGAAAACCTAGCTTCAGCCAGCTGGCAAGAGAAAAGGGGCCTAATAGAAAGGTTGCAATTAACCTGTTTAGTCTAGCAGCTTTTAAATGTTGTCATTGCTCACAGTGATGTTTTGTTTTGTTTTGCTGTTAATGATGGTAACTTTTTTTCACATGAACTATTATGTGCTACCCCTTTCTAAATGAGTATATAAATAAACGCTCAGCTATTCTGATGCGAGATAAAAGAACAGAGAACTAGGGCCTCTGGGCCCTTTGCTGGTTTCTGGTGGGTGGCTCCACAACGCACGTATGGATTGATAAGGCTATTAGGAGGAATTTGAAAATTACTGCATTACTTATTATTTCTCAAAGTGTGCACAAGAATCAAATAAACCATTTGTACAATACAGACCCCTGTTTCCCAGTCCACACCTGCTATTTGGGGGAGTTATTAGCCAAAGAGATCTAGAAGACTTCCATTTCTTGCCATGTTACAAATAATTCATAGGCTTCACACACACACACACACACACACACACACACACACACACACACACATACACACACATATGGCTAAGGTGGGAGGATTGTGTGAGCCCAGGAGATCAAGCTGCAGTGAGCTATGATCATGCCACTGCACTCTAGCCTGGGCAACAGAGTGAGAAAGAAAAAAGAAAAAAATGATTCAGAACTCAAAGGGTTTCATCACTCAGAAAGTTTTTTATTCAATAAAGCCCACAACTGGGTCACAGCCTCTTCCTGCTGAGGTGACTTGCTTCTTGCTCTTGACCCAAAGATGATTGACAGTGATGTCATCCAATGACAATGTTTTTTTGCTTATGTGAGTGACAGGCTTCCTCCGGTATCTAATAAAAATGTTAAAAAGTACAGGCATGCAAAAATTGTCACAATATGGAGTAAGATAAAAAAGATTTTTGAAAAATCCAACATTCGTTTCCTCCTCTAATTATAACTTTCATGGACTATTTCACAGAAATAAAAAATTTCAAGCTTTTCATGTCCAGACTCTCCTACGAACCATTTATTAGATTTTCTAGGGGTGGAGTTCAGGAATCTACATCTTTATTAGCTCCCCAGGTGATTCTTAGGCACACGAAAACTTGAGAAGCAGACTCCTGCTCAAAGCATGGTCTGCAGAGCAGCAATGTGGTCATCTTTCTGAAGCTACTTGGAAATGCAGAATCCCAGGCCCCAGCCTGGACCTACTGAATCTGAATCTGTATTTTAGCAAGGTTCCTAGGTGGTTTCTTGGTACATTAAAGTTCAAGAAGCACTGGAATAGAAGCAGCTAGGCAGACTCCTCAATCTGTAGCTGGAAGGTGGAGATGAGGGGAAGCAGGTATGCCTGGTATGATCACTTTCAGGTGCAGGCCTGCAGCGAAAGCTGCCTTTCCACGAGAAGACTCCACTTTCACTGCTTGTTGCTTATCTGGTCTCCTGTCCCATTGTGACGTGCTGAGGGGATGCGTACAGAGCAATTCTTCCCCCTTCTGCCTGCTGCTCCTGCTTCTAGAGCCCATTTGAATCCAGATAACCCCGATGACCCACTTGGGTGAGGCCATCCCTAATTGGCTGGAGCTTGGCTGTGCCACATTGCACAATGCCTCAAGGACAGTGGCAAGTTGATGCACTGCAGTAGCATTTCTCTTCACTTTGCATCTGCCACCTGCTGGCTAGACCTGCCGACCTGCTCAGGTGAAAAAGTGGAGCCTCATGGGGGCCGCTCTCAACTGCTCCTGCCTGACGCCCAGAGACAGGCCCTCTGCACCGCTCTCTGATCCTCCTGCCCCTTCAGAAGGCAGTTTCTGGCACTCGCATTGCCTTGGGGTTAAAAAGGAAGGTAGGTCCTCTGATCCCCTGTGGAATTTTGACTCTTCTGACTAGAGAGGTTTTCGGTTCCTCGCCATATAGTCCTCACGCTGCTCTTCTCCCTTTGGGATGTGCTCTTTCTGTTTAAGATTTGTTCAGGTAGAAAAGCTTCTGTCTCCCTCCCGCTGCATGCATCCTTTCACAGAAGCGGAGTACAGGTGGCATTTAGCTCATTTTCACAGCCATCTTATGGAACCGCGACATGGCCCCAGCAGTTCCTCCAGAGAGCTCTCCATCATGGCAGTGTTGAAACCCTCGAGTCAGGTCATACTTTACTGCACATGAATTTAACTCTTTTCTCTGAGGCAATGAAAGTTTCTGTGTTCATGTTTTCTGAGTTTCTGTGTTTTCAGGTGTTGCTGTTGCTGATTCCAGACAGAATTTGGAGCACACTATGTGACTGTAACTGTCTCCACAAACAACTTTCAATGACCCCTATATATTTTTTATAATCCTCTCCCTTAACTAACTACTTGATCTTTTGAGTTGTTTCCCAGAAATGATGGATTTTCTGCAAGACAAAGGAGTTGAGATTTTGAAGGCCCCAGGGCAGACTTCCCATGCCAAGATTCACCATTCCCCTCCCCTTGCCCCAAGGCACATGACCCCTCCTTAAAAAGCTTACGATTTCCATTAGTCAGACAAATTTGAGGCAGCTTCTCCCATTCTCCTGACAAGAGTAAGTGCATGTTACATTAAAAATTTCTTTTTTCCTTGGCAATCCTCGTCTCAATAATTGGATCTCTATGCAGTGAGCAACTGGACCTAGACTGAAACCCCCTTGTGGGTTCAACAACTTGACTCTTAGACTCCTATACCTTTTTTCCTTCATGATTACATTACATCTCCAAATAGTGCCATAGCGCAGCTGGGAGAAATTCCCCCAGAGTGGAAAAACTTTGCTCCACTCTCTTACAGGTCATTTTCTGAGAAGAAGGTCCCAAAACTTTGGATGATGCCTCTGTGGGATAACAGGGAACTGCCTGATTGTACTCTGGGAGAAGTCTAAACTGGCTTGCTTTTAAATAGATTCAAACCCATTTCTGTAGATAATTGTAGTTCTGAATTTCATAAAAAGTCCCTAAACTTCTAGGGATGCCACATCTGTAAATACAAACATCCCTCTCTGAAGGCTGGAGGCTATACAAGGTGTCCTTCTACAGTCTTTTCTAGCACCAAGACCTATGAATCTGTAAACTCTCCTTTTGCCTAATCTCACCTCCTTTTTCCATAAAGTCTCTCTTATCAGAGAGGTAAGGGCATTGTAAATCTATTGCAGTCTTAATGTGAGGTAGTTCCTACTTGGTTTAGAAGACTAGTCATATGGGGTCCTGTGGATGGGATGTTGTTACTCTTTGTCAATGAAAGAGACTTCTATTTCTCACTGCATGTGTATTCTACTTCCTGTCCTCCCCAGTTTTGCAGCCTGGCTTTTATAAATCCATCTCCCGAAATTTGACTTTATTCCCTTTTTGTTTGTTTATTCATTTGTGCATTCATTCTTTCAACAAATATTCACGGAATGTGTTTATATGCCAGGCACTATGCTAGGTAGTACCAAATCAAAGGTGAGCTAGCCTCATGGAGCTGACGGTGTAGAGGGGTAGCTAAGCATTACAAGTATTCACACAATGCATAATGACAGACTGGAATAAGGACTCTGAAGGAAGGAAACACTGTTCCAGGAGAGCCTGTTACAATAGAATCTGGCTGTGCCAGTCTATGTGATGTCAAATCCCATGAGGAAGGTAGAGCTCTAAGAGATTTATTGGCACAATTGGACAAGCCAGACAGATCTCCTCATCAAAATCTTGTCTGAAGGCCCTTGTATTCTGTCACATCTTGGGAGCACTCTCCAAACAGAATAATTAATTAGTGCTTGGTGAAGACAAGTGAACTCGGGTGCTAGGAAGCATCCAACATCTTCCCAGCCCTTGTGCATGCCTATGAACTAATTGTGTTGTCACTGTGTTAAGTTTCTCCTGACAGCTGCCAAGATTTGGTGAACTATAGGAGCAAAGTAACATGACAGATAGCTTAGAAGCACTAAAGAAGAAAGTCCCAAGATAGAAAAATCCCATACACAGACAATTCCTACACCACTCCTCATTTCAGGTGGCCTGGACAGGCCTCAAACTCATATTCAATTAATTGCAGCTCAGATTTAGAACAGATTATAAAAAGAGGATTTTTATAGTTAAGTTCCCCTTTAGTCTTATAGTAAAGATGATAAAGGCAAGGAAACTTGTTAGAGGGAAATCACATAAATGACAAGAGCCAAAACTAGATCAGAAGAGCAAGTACTGGACAAGGGCAACTGCTCATTCCTCCTTCCTGTGGATGCATTTTTGCCTGGTGGATTTATATACTCATCATGTATATTTCAGTTATAAGTACCAATGCCCAACTCAAGTTTACTATTTCAGAATGATAATTTATTGGTTTATGTATTGGAAAAGTCCAGGAGTGGGTGTGGTTCTAATCAAAGGCTGAAATGATATTGGCTAGACCTGGTCTCTCATTTTCTTTTCTACTTTCTCATCTCCACCTTTTCCTGTATTGGCTTCACTCACAGACAGGCTTTATCCACATAGTGACTTTCAGAAGACCAAGACTTAGATCTTCGAAGGTTAAAGAGAGTTTCTCCTCTCAATAATTCCAGAAAAATCCTGGGGAAGTGTTCTCATTGGCTTAGTTGGTCATGTACTCATCCCTAAACCAATCATGGTGGACAAGGCTTTACCCAGGTTTGCTTAGGTTATATGGCTTCTGCTGTAGTCTGGGATTAGTGCCAGACCCACTATATTCCATGGCTGAGAGCAATGTGGAGAGGTTCCCAGAAGAAAAACCAGACAGCTATTAACAGATTAGGGAATAGAGCTAAATCAGCAAAAACAGCATATGCCTTTACTATGTGCTAATGTTAGGGCTTACAATAGCAGGAGGGTTTTGCAGGTAAGAACAGTAGGGTTTTCTAAATGGGTGAAAAAAAGGTTAGTTATCTGAGAAACAAAAAAGTTATTTGGCAAAATTTGTGACTTAGGATAAGATAGTCCAAATTATAGAAGGAAAGGCTCTGGAAGAAATATTAGAAAAGACCGATGACGTTATTCTTAAATGGAAGACAAATGTGATAACCTCATTAGGTTTCTCCAATTCTTATTTTACAATGACTCACACTCAGTAGACACTCAATAAATACTTTTATTTGATTGCTGGGATTTGATGCTCAGAGCAAAAATTAATCTTCAGATAATTGTAAGAGAACTAATTAAGGCAGCAGAGTTATTGCTAAGATGCCTAATCAATAAAACCTGCAGGTGCCCTTTCAATGAGAGTAGGAAATGAATGAATTCACATTTTACTGTCAATTTACTGTGCCAACATAAAATTTCTCCCAGGCTTCGAATAACTTCATTTTGTTTTTATAGAAAGAAAAAGAACACAGACACTTTAAAGCTTTACCAGGACTTTATTCCATGGGTCTAAGTAGACTTATATCTAAAACCATCCCAGAAATGTGCTTACAGCCAAAACTAGATGACATAAACAAATTACCCCATCAAGTTTTCTCCCCAACAAATTAACTAACCTAAGAATACTGGCCCAACCACACTGGATTTTATTACATTTCCTAGTATCTATAGGTATAAAAAATGTTTACTGAATTAAGAGTTGAGACAATAATGGCTGAAAAATTCAAACTGGGCATTCCAAGGCCCATGACTATTTAGTCATTTAAAGATGGACTCCTGAAGTGCATCATGGTAGAAGAATAAAAAGAATGATGTCATTGGGGCCAGTGAGTTTTGGATTAAAATATCATAATCTCTATTACTTTAAAGAAATCAGTTAACCCCTCTGAGTTTCAAATCTCTCTTCAGTAAAATGGAGATAAGAATACCTCTCTTGAGGAGTTATGAGTTAATTATCTGATGACATAGTATATACAAAATGGCTAAACAGAGTACAACTTCAGAAATGGTTGCCATGATTTCTATTCTTCAACTCTTCATAATGGTTTATGATAAATATTTTCAGTGTCACCAAAATTATTCCTGAATCCAGATATTACATCTATAATACAGTAGGAAAAGAAAGTTCTGAGTATTTCTCTGTATACAGTAAAAAGGGACTTCGTTAAATGAAAGTCTTAATTGTCAAGTAGAATTAGGTTAGCCACTGATGACTTCTAACCATTTTTTAAAAGAATATATTATGTATGTGTATACAGACAGTCCTCCATATCCAAGGCTTTTGCATCCATGGATTCAATCAATTACAGATTGAAGAGATTAAAAATAAATTGCATCTTTACTGAACATGCACAGACTTTTTTTCTCATCATTATTCCCTAAAAATATAGTATAACAACTATTTATATAGCATTTACATTATGTTAGTTATTATAAGTAATCTAGAGATGATTTAAAGTATATGAGAGGGCAAGAGAAGTGGCTCATGCCTGTAATTTCAGCACTTTGGGAGGCCAACATGGGCAGATAGCTTGAGACCATAGAGTTGGGCAACACAGTGAGACCCTGTCTCTGCAAAAAATAAAAACACTAGCTGGGTGTAGTTGCACTCCCCTGTAGGCCTCCTGAGTCCAGGGGTTCGAAGTTACAGTGAGCTATGATCACACCACTGGACTCCAGCCTGGGCAACAAAGTGAGACACTGTTTTAAAAATAAATAAATAGATAGATAGATAGATATTAATAGATAAAATACACAGGAGGATATACATAGATAATATGCAAATACTATGCCTTTCTTTTTTATCAGGGATTTGAGCATACATGAATTTTGGTACCTGAGGGACATTCTGGAACCAATCCCCCATGGATACCAGGGGACAACTGTATATATGTGCACAACACACATACACACATGTATAAATATGAAGTCCTCATATCACATTAGTAGTACTGAATGCAACTTTATTTTACCCTTATTTGTTTGTAAAAAAAGGAAAAATAGATAAATTAAATGAATACAAAAAATTACTTACATTTGCTCTGGAAAGGGAGAGGTTGACTCTTCATTTGCCCCAATCCATTATCTTTATTTAAAGTTCAGTGTTGGTAAGTGAAGAAAGCACAAATAATTTAATTTTTTTAATTGAAGAATTATTTACAAATAAATATTGTAAATATCTAGGCATACAACATTATGTTTTGTATATGTATAAATCATGAAATGATTTCCCCAATGAAGCTAATTAACCTATCCATCACTTCATAAATTTACCTTTTTTTTTTGGTGATAACACTTATGATCTACTTTCTTAGCAAATTTGAAGTATGCAATACAGTCATGCATTGCTTAATGATGAGGATGTGTTTTGAGAAATGCATTGTTAGGCGATTTTGTCATTGTTCAAACATGTTAGAATGTACTTACACAAAACTAGGTAGTATAGCCTACTGCATGCCTAGGCTATTGCTCCTAGGCTACGAATCTGTATAGCATATTACTGTATTGAATACTCCAGGCAATCATAACACAATAGTAAGTATTTATGTAATTAAATGTATGTAAACACATAAAAGATACAGTAAAAATGTGGTAAAAAAGATAAAAATGATATACCTGTATAGGGCACTTACCATGAATAGACCTTGCAGGACTGGAAGTTGCTCTGGGTGAGTCAGTGAGTGAGTGGGGAGTGAATTGAAGACCTAGGTCATTACAGTACACTATTGTGGCTTTGTAAACACTGTACACTTAGGCTACACTAAACTGATAAAATTATTTTTCTTCAGTAATAAATTAACCTTAGCTCACTGTAACATTTTTACTTTAAAAACTTTTTAATTTTTTTAAAAGCTTTTTGACTCCTTTGAAATAACAAAACTTAAAACACAAACACATTGTACAGCTGTACGAAAATATTTTCTGTCTTTATATCCTTATCCTATTAGCTTTTTTCTGTTTTTAAGATTTTTAATTTTTTTCCACTTTTTAAACGACTGGCAGCTGAGGAGTTCGTTTTCACCAGCATCACCACAAACACGTGAGTTATGTGTTGGACCTTACGATGGCTACGATGTCACTAGACAATAAAAATTTTTCAGCTTCTTTATAATTTTATGGGACCACTGTCATATATGTGATCTGTCATGACTGAAATGCTACATGTACATGACTGTGCATTATTATTAACCATAGTCACCATGCTATACTTTTCTCTCCAGAACTCATTTATCTTCTAACCGAAAGTGTGTACCTTTTGTATCTCCTCATTTTCTCCCACCCATCATCCAGCTCCTGGCAACCACTGTTCTAATCTCTCTTGTTATGAGTTCAACTTTTTTAGATTTCACATACAAGTGAGCTCAGACAGTATTTGTCTTTCTACATCTGGCTTATTTCAATTAACATAATGTCCTCTAGGTTTATCCATGTTGTTGCAAACAGCAGGATTTCCTTCTTTTCCTCTTTTCTCCTTCCTTTTTAAGGCTGAATACAAACACACACACACACACACACACACACATTACATTTACTTTATCAACTCATCTTTCAACAGACACTTAGGTTGTTTCCACCCTCTCTTGGCTGTTGTTAACAATGCTGCAATAAACATGTAAGTGCAAATATCTTTGCAAGATAGTGATTTTATTGCCTTTGGATATATGCCCAGAAAGTCATATTGCTGGATCATATGGTAGTTCTATTTTTAATTTTTTGAAGAATTTCCATGCCGTTTTCTATAATGGTCATATTAATTTACATTGCCACCAACAATGTACAAAGGTTCCTGTTTCTCCACATCCTAACCAACATTTGCTATCTTTTGATATTTTGATAATAGCCATCCTTAACAGGGGTGGGGTAATACCTCACTGTGGTTTTGATTTGCATTTCCCTGATGATTAGTGATGTTGAGTACCTTTTAATATACCCGGTGGCCATTTATGTGTCCTCTTTTGAGAAATGTCTATTCAGGCCCTTTGCCCATGTTTATTTATTTATTTATTTATTTTTATTTTTATTTTTTTTATTTCAGGATATTATGAGGGTACAAACATTTGGTTACATTTTATGTCTTTGCCTTGCCCAAGTGAGGGTTAGAGGCATGCCCTCTACAATGCTCGCCGCGTCCATTAGTTGTGAGTTTACCCCCACCCCCAACCCCTAATCCCTGGAGAATATTACTACCTTGTGAGCACTCTAATGTTGATGAGTCAGTGACAATTTGATGGCAAGTACATGTGGAGCTTATTATTCCGGTCTTCTGACACCTCACTTCAGATAATGCCTTTGCCCATTTTTAAATTGTGTTATTTTTTTTTTTTTTTTTTTGCTATTGAGTTGTAGAAGTTCCTATATATTTTGGATATTAACTCCTTATTGGATATGTGGATTACAAATTTTCTCTACCATTTTGTGGGTTGCTTTTTCATTTTGTTGCTTGCTTCCTTTGTTGTGTAGAAACTTTTTAGTTTGATATAGTCCCACTTGTTTATTTTTGTTTTTGTTGCCTGGCTTTTGGTGTCCTATCCAAAAATCATTGCTAAGATCAATGTCATGGGGCTTTAACCCTTATGTTTTCTTCCAGGAGTTTTAGTTTCAGGTCTTACTTTTGAGCTGATTTTTTAGTACAGTGTAAGATAAGAATCCAGTTTCATCTTTCGCATATGGATATCCAATTACCAGCACCATTTATTGAGGTTATCCTTTCCCCATTGTGTATCCTTGGTGCCTTTGTCAAAGGTTAATTGATTGTGTTTGTGTGTGTTATTTCTGGCCTCTTTATTGTGTTCCATTAGTCCATGTGTCTATTTTTATGCCACTGTTTTGACTACTTTAGCTTGGTAATATAATTTGGAATCAGAAAGTGTGATGGCCTTCAGCTTTGTTCTTCTCGGTGAAGACTGGTTTAGCTATTCAGGGTCTTTTGTGGTTTCATGCAAATTTTTAATTGTTTTTGCTATTTCTATGAAAAAAGTGCCATTGGAATTTTGATAGTGATTGCATTGAATCTGTAGATTACTATGGGTAGTATGTGTATTTTAAGAATATTAATTCTTCTAATCTATGGACAGAGAATATATTTCAATTTATTTGTGTATTCTTTAATATCTTTTATAGTTTTCAGAATACAGATCTTTTACTTCCCTGGTTTTTAAATTTATTCCTAAGTACTTATTTTTTTGTGTGTGGCTGTTGAGACAAATAAGATTACTTTCTTTATTCCTTTTTTTTTTTTTACAGTTCACTGTTAGTATACAGAAGTACTACTGATTTTGTGTATTGATTTTATATCCTGCATCTTTAATAAATTTATTAGTTCTAACAAATTTTTGGTGGAGTCTTTAGGGTTTCTATATACACGATCTCGTCATCTTCAAGCAGAGACAATTTCACTTCTTCATTTCCAACTTGGATGCCTTTTAATTTCTATTTCTTGACTAATTGCCCTGCTAGGACTAACAGTACTATGTTAAACAGAAGTCATGAGAGTGGGAATCCTTGTCTCATTCCTGATCTTACAGAAAAAGCTTTCAAATTTGCATCATTGAATATGATGTTTGCCATGGACTTGTCATATATAGTCTTAATTATGCTGAGGCACATTCCTTCTATACCTAAGTTGTTGAGAGCTTTCATCGTGAAAGGATGTTGAATTTTGTCAAATGCTTTTTCTGCATTTATAGAGATAAGTTTGATTTTAACCTTTATTCTGTTAACGTGGTGTATCACATTTGTTGGTTTGCCTATCTTGAATCATCCTAGCATCCTGGGTATAAATCCTGTTCACCATGGTATCTTATTCTTTTAATGTGCTGTTGAATTCAGTTTGCTAGTATTTCGTTGAGGATTTTTGCCTCTATGTTTGTCAGGGATATTGGCCTGTAGTTTTATTTTCATGTAGTGTCCTTTTCTGGCTTTGGTATCAGGGTAATGTTGATCTTAAAATGAATTTGTAAGTGTTCCCTCCTCTTCAAAGTTTTAGGAGACTTTGAGAAGGATATTGGCATTAATTCTTCCTTAAAATTTTGATAAAATTCACAAGTAAAACTATCTGATCCTGGGCTCTCCTTTTTTGGGAAGTTTTTTTATTACTGAGTCACCTCCTTACTTACTATTTGCTTATGTATTCTATTTCTTCATAATTCAGTGTTAGTAGGTTGTGTGTTTTTAGTAATATGACCATTTCTTCTTGGTTAACAAATTTGTTGGTACACAATTGTGCATAGTATTCTCTTATGATGCTTTGTATTTCTGTCATATGAATTGTAATGTCTCCTCTTAATTTTCTTATTTGAGTTGAGTCTCCTCTCTTCCTTTCTTAGTTTAGTTAAAAGTGTGTCAATATTTTTACCTTTTCAAAAAACCTAACTCTTAGTTTAGTTGATTTTTGATATGTTTTTCTAGTCTTTATTTTATTTGTTTCTGCTTTTATCTTTGTTATTTCCTTTCTGCTAACTTTGGGATTATGTTGTTGTTCTTTTTTTAGTTCCTTAAGGTGCAAAGTTAAGTTGTTTACTTGAGATCTTTCTAATTTTCTTAGTGTAGGCATTTAACACTATAAACTTCCCTCTTAAAACTGCTTTTGCTGTATCTATTAAGTTTTGGTATGTGGTGTGTCCATTTTCATTTGTCTGAAGACATTTTTTGATTTCCTTTTGATTTCTTCTTTGACCCATTGATTGTTCAGTATGGTGTTTAATTTCCACATATTTGTGAATTTTTCTATATTCCTTCCATTTATTGATTTCTGGTTTCATACCATTGTGGTTGAAATATATCCTTGAAATGATTTCAGTCTTTATAAATTTGTTAAGATTTGTTTTGTGGCCTAACATACAATTTATCCTGAAGCATGGTCTATGTGCATTTGAGAATATGTATTCTGCTGTTATTGAATGGAATGTTCTGTATATATGTGTTGGGTTGATCTTGTTTAAAGTATAATTCAATTCCAATGTTTGCTTATTGATTTTCTGTCCAGATGATTTATCCATTGTTGAAAGTTGGGTGTTGAAGTCCCCTACTATTATTATATTTTTATCTATTAATATTTACCCTTCAGTTCTATTAATATTAGTTTTATATATTTAGGTGCTCAGATATTGGATGCATATATATGCATGATTATTATATCCTCTTGTTGAATTGGCCCCTTTATTATTATGTAACGATCTTTATTATTGCTTGTTATGGTTATTGACTTAAAGTCTATTTTGTCTGATATAAACACACCTACCCTGATTTCCTTTGGTTTCCTTTCGCATATAATATTTTTTACATCCATTCATTTGGAGCCTCTGTGTATCCTTAAGGCTAAAGTGAGTGTTTTGTATGCAGCATATAGTCTGTCTTGTTTTAATTTTTTTTTTCCATTTAGTGTCCCTCTATGTTTTTGATTTGAAAATTTAATCCATTTATATTTAAAATAATTATTCATCGGTAAGAACTTGCTATTGCCATTTTATTCATTGTTTTCTGTTTTGTGGTTCTATTGTTCCTTTCTTCCTCTCTTTTTGATTTCATTTGTGATTTGCTGATTATTTTAGTGGTGTGTTTGGATTTCTTTCTTTTTATCTATTGTGTATCTACCATAGGTTTTTGCTTTGTGGTTACCATGAGGCTTGCAGGAAACATCTTATATTTATAACACTGTATTTTAAGCTGATGGTAACAATTTAACTTCAATCGTATACCAAAACTCAACAATTTTACTCCCTTTCCATATGCTATGTTTTTGATGTCACAGTTTCTTTTTATATTATGTGACCCTTAACCAAGTATTGTCATTCCAGTTACTTTTAATACTTTTGTCTTTTAACATTTATAATGTAGTTAAATTGATTTAAGCACTGCCATTAAAGTATTAGAGTATTCTGAATTTGACATTACCAGTGAATTTTATATTTCCATATGTTTTCATGTTACTACTTAGCATCCTTTCATTTCAGCTTAAAGATCTCTCTTTAACATTTCTTGTAAGATCAGTCTAGTGGTGACGAACTCCTTCAGCTTTTGTTTGGGAAAATCTTTATCTCTTCTTGATTTCTGAAGGATAACCTTGCCAGGTAAAGTATTCTTGGTTGGCAGCGTTTTTTTTCTTTCAGCACTTTGAATATATCATCACATTTCTCCTGGCCTGCAAGGTTTCTGCTGGGAAGTCTGCTGATATTGTTTTAGAGTTCTCTTTTATTTGATGAGTTGCTTTTCTGTTGTTAATTTCAAAATTCTCTCTTTGTCTTTTATTTTTGATAGTTTGATTATAATGTGTTTCAGTGAATTCCTCTTTGAGTTAATACTTGTTTTGGGAACGTATGAGCTTCATCAATTAGAATGTCCATGTATCTTCCAAGATTTGGGAGGTTTTCAGCCATTATTTCTTGAAATAAGCTTTCTGCCCCATTGGTATGTAGTTGTATATGTGTTGTATTTGTTGTTCTTTTAGGAAGATGAGTGTCAGAATTTCCTAGTCACCATCTTGTTAATGTCAGTCCAGATAATTTGATCTTGGGCACCACCTAAGAATTTAATATGGAATTTATAGATCCATTAAGAAAAATCTGTGATTTCAAACCTTCTGGTTGTTTTCTGTGGTCACAAAGGTGAACTACTCTGTTAGGCAGGGCACGTTAATAGACATTTTTGTTATTAAAAGCAAATCACAACACATAGCTTAGAGTGGAGAATCTAAGATAAAACAATCAATCAGAGGAAGTTTTCACTTTTTCTTTGATATCCTGAATTTGAACCTTGGAGAGATTCCCAGGTCTCAGAGAAAACAGGGGATGGAAAAGGGGCTGACTATGAGGAAAGTAGGATCTTGTCACATTCCTAAAGCCATGAAAGGAGATCAATGACTAAGCAAATATTCCTGTGAGGTATACACTGGAATGATCCCTCCCTATCCCATTTTAAGAATCAGAGACTTATTCTCCCAGATGCTAGGAGTGTTGCTGATATAAAAGACTCAACAGTCAGCCCTCTTCGAAAATAGCCTATCCTGAAGAGCACCACCTCCTCCAATGGCATGCCCCTATTTTGGAGCTACTTACCTCCAATGATATAGCAGAATAAAGATCTATTCTTTTTGCCCCAACTTCAGACCACTTGGAAGGACCATCTCAGTTTCAGAATTCTCTGTGGAATATCTAAGGCCTTTGTTGAGATTGTACCATAAGCCACCTTTTCCCTCTGTCTAATCGT
>RJWJ010027013.1:0-22546 GCA_004363605.1 Indri indri
AATCCTGGGATCTTGTTCTATAATCCTTGTCTTGGTGAAGATGAAGCTCACTGGGTGCACTTTCTTGTGTGTAGGTTCTTGAGTAAAATTCCTCTTGATCTGGAAGATCTGTGAACTAAGAAGACAAGTTCTATGCTTCCCACACACCCAGCACACAATAGCAGAATAGGTTTAGGAGAACTGCTATAAACACTCCCTTTCACTAATACCTTCCTTAAGGTCTTTCCAGCTTTTCCTGACAACACAATTCCAACACCATGTGTTTTAGGTTTGGTTATACATCGCCCCCTCTTCCAGGTAACAAAATCTGTTCCAGTTAGTATGGCTTTGTAAGAAACGACCTAAATCTTAGAGGCTTACAAAATAACAGCAATATTTATTTTGCTCACAAATCTGTGATTTGGACAGGACTTGATGGGGACAACTAATCTCTGTTCTACTTGGCATCAGCTGAGGCAGCTTGAAGTCTTGGGGCTGGAATCATGTGAAGCTCTCTGAGTTGGTGCTGAAAAGAGTGAAACAGCTGGGGGCTGGCACAGCTGGGCCTCCTTGGGCATCTTTCTCTATTTTTATGTGGCTATTCCATATGACCTCTCAGTATGGCATCTTGAGGGTAGCTAGTCTTCTTATATGTCAACTTAGGACTCCCAAGATGCAGTCCTAGAGCCAGGGGAAACCGTATTTTATGACCTAGACTCAGAAGTTACACAAAATTACTTCTGCCACATGCTGATGTTTGAGGCAGTTACAAAGGTCTGCCTGATCAAGGGGATGGCACACAAACCCCATCCCTCAATCACACTGTTAGAAGAGAATGTGGGGTGGGATATGTATGATTCGTGCCATCTTGGAAATTCCATCTTCCACAAGAATTAAGTTCCATATTGCTACAAGTCGTAAATTTGCTTTTCCTTTCTCACCCCGGTGCCACTCCAGAACTTTTGCATCCCAGCCACTTGCTTCTGAGGAGTAGTCCTTTCTTCTGCTGCCTACACTGGACCAGACATCTGTGACATTTCCTGGGGATGGGTCTGCATTTATTCTTCCCTGGAGTTCCAGCTTCAAAGTTAGAGTAACTTCCTGGTAGTTTTAGCTCCTGGAGCGTAAGCAAATGGTGAAAATCCATCTTTGACCAGGACTTCCTGTTGCTATAATAAGTTCATTTAATCAGTATGTATTGAGCATCTGTTATTAGCCAGGCACTGTAACATAGATACAGGGGATTGGCTTAATGCCTAAGAGTTTACAATTGCCCTCTCTCTTTCTTTCCTTCTTTCCTTTTTTCCTTCTTTCTCTCTTTCTCCAACCTCCTTCTCCCTCTTTCTTACTCTTTCTCCCACCTTTCTTGTCTTTCTCTGTCTCTCTCTTCTTCCTTTTTTTTCCTCTTTCACACTAAGCTGCCTGGGGTTAGATATCCCAGCTTCTCTTTTCTAGTTATATGACTTGGTTAAATTCCTTAAACTCTCCAGGACTGTTTCCTAATGTGCAAAATCAGGATCATGAGATTATCAACAATGTGGAGTTGCGGTGAGGATTAAATGAAAAAATATGTGTTAAATCCTTAGACTTGGCACATATAAAGAGCTCAATGAAAGAATGTGTTGGTGACCAAGAGCTGAGCAAGTGTGGATCTAAGTTGAATGAGTCTTGAGGCTTATGTCATTTGAGGGGTCCTTTTAAAAAAGTGCAAAACTGCTCGACACATATAAGAACTGAAAAGAACATTGTGGCTGAGGTGTAAAAAGCAAGGGACACATGGGATGAGGTGAGGTCAGAGAGGTAGTGTGGGGTGAGTCCACGTTGAACTCTATTGACCTCCCCCCAACACACACTCCTTAGTTTTGATTTTAGTCTAAGTAAAAGGGTGAGTTTCTGGTAGGTTTTAAACAATGGGTTGCTATGATCTGATTCCTATTTTAAAAATCCGCCGTGGCAGCTGTAAGGAGAATGGCTTCTGCAGGAGCAAGAGGGGAGGAAGAAGACTGTTGAGCTGCCAGCGGTGCAGAGAGAGAGGATGGTGCCTTGGCGGGGGGGCGGGGGTAACCACAGAAAGATAGGACAGAAAGGGATGAATTGGTCCTTTATTTTTTGAAATAGAGTTAAACGTACTTTTTAATGGTTTTAATTTGAAGATAAGTGGGAAAAAATCAAGAGGACTCTCAAGTTTTTAGCGTGAGCCAAATTATGCATTTAGATGTGCTAATACTTTTAATTAGTCTCTTCCTGGTTTTCATCCAGATCGCATTCTTCCTTTTGATTATGCACCTATTTTCATGATTAATCTCTCAGAGTCCTTCAGAGCTCTCCCAACTGCTGCTTTCCAGGTCGCTTCTTGCCAAATCCAAGGGTTAAGCCCCCTACTCTTCAATATCCCCTCCTCCTCAATATCCCCTCCTCCTCAATTTCTGTGAAGCGAAATACAGCTGACCCATTCTCCTGCTTGTTGAAATGCTTTCCCCACCTGCCTCCGGCTCATCGCCCTCCCCTGTTCCCCCCCACCTGATCCCCTGGCGGTTCTGTCCGCCCTGTCTTCCTCTCCTTGCCTACCCCTCCTCTGCGGCTTTCCTGGTATTGGACTCCCTGGGCTCTTGCCTTGCTTTCTTAGCTTTCAGCATCGTGCCCTTGGCAACACCCCCCATCGGTTTCATGATGCCTTATGTATCTATATAATGATAATAGCATCATTATTGCTGCCTGGCCCTTTGCTAATTGTGGTACACATTATCTCATTTAACCCATTCCCCAAACCTTGTGAGGAATACGTTCTTATCACTATTTTCAAATGAGGAAACTCACTCAGTAAGGCGAAAGATCTTGTCTGGGCTGTCATAGCTAGTTAGTGTTAAAGCTGGGGTTTAAACTCAGGCCTGCGTGACTCATAAGCTGTTGTTATAACCACTCTCGTTTACTGCCTATGACCTCCAGCTCAGGTGGCCATATTTCTAGACCTATACAGCCTAGACCTGCTCCTTAATACACCTGTACATCCCATGCCTGTTCCCTAACACACCTGTACATCCTAGACCTGTTGCCTAGTGGATGCGTGTGTGCAGGCACTGCAAGCTGAAGTCACCATAATAACCTCCTCCACCTGGCCCTACAACAAAAAGTGATACTATACATTGGGTTTTGCCCATAGTACCATGACTCTTCCCCTCCCTAACCCACCTCCCCACACTCCTTTATTTCCCAGGGATTACCGTGAGTGTTTAGCTCAGTTCTATCTTTGCATCTCCATAATTATCGAGTCATTTTTTTACTCTTAACTCATCTCCTGCTGCTGATCTCTCCTCAAATCACTTGGTCCTACTCTCAATTTTAGAGTTATTTTTTGGAAGAAAAAAAAAAATCCTGACATTCTGCTTTAAAAATCTTCTTAAGTCACTCAAGCTGCTTTACAATTGTCCCAGTTGGTCCCTAGTAACATGTTTTGTCCACGTGCATATGATTACTTTTCAGGTACATGTAGATACTAGCATGATAAAGGAAGTTCAAGTTTATTTGGAGGTGTACTTAAAGCAGATTTCATTATCTATTTCCTCAGTCAAAGGCTTACTGAAAGTACACTTTATGATGCTTGAGTTCTTTTGATGCTAAAAACAGAATTCTCATACTTGAAATCTATATACCAACCAAATAAAACATTTTTTTTAATAAAAATCCTCTTTTGGTTTCGGATCTTAGAGAACTTTCTTAACCATCATTGTTCCATGGCTGCAGATCCTGAGGCCAAAGGCGTATTCCTTTGCATAATAATTTGGGTTTGTGTGAGAATATATGGGGACATGAGGTGGGGAGGGAGGTAATGTTAGCTTAAGTGCCTTTGCTCCATAGGAACTGATTTCATTCTTAATAGCTCAATTCAAAGAATTTTTTTATTTTTTACTTTTTTCTCTTTTTTTTTTCTTTTTTTTGCGATCCACCACTAAGGGTCTCAATTCAAAGAATTTTAAATGTCTCTAGCACTTATGATAAATTCTAATAAGTAAATTGGGCAGGAGTCAAGTAAAAACATTTCATGATAATATAATAGTAATAATTTTATACTGTAAATACATTGCAATTTATTCTTCCATTGTGTCCTGTAATAAAAAAGAGAGGATGAAACTGGTTTCTGTCTTAGTGAAGCCACGGAGGTAAGTCAGTCTCATACTATGTAGACAATACATAGGGCTTAGATGCAAACAGATTTGGGTTCAAATGCTAGATACACCCGGACCAACACTTTGACCTTGGAGAAGTCGTATGTTTGAACTTCAAGTCCCCCTGCCCTCCCCTAAAAAAGAAGATTAAAATACTATTTCAAAAGACGTTATCAGGTTTAAATAAGTTTGATCCTTCAAAGATTAACAAACAGGATTTTTCCTACTGAAGAGTGCCATACTTTACTAGCTCACATCTGTTTAGTGCTTAGGATTCCAGGGCTGAATGGTATCTTAAAGTATTTTAATTAACACTCACAATTTGGCAGGAGTGGAAACCTCAGGAAGGAATGCACATTACTTATTGTCACATCCTAAGAAACTATGTGACTGGGGCTTACCTCACATCCTAGCTGTAGTTTCTACTTTATGGATGGGGGATTAGCCAGTAATTAAATTCTGATGAAAAATCAACATTGAATTGATCAAATAAATATTTGACAGTTTTCTTAGCTCAGGTGAATGTAGTAGTACTTAAGCTAGTTTCTTTATCAGAAGATGCTCCCAGTCTAAGGAGACAAAGACTTCAACTCAACCCACCTGACTGCAGTTGAGATGGGCTAGCAGCTGAAATAAAAATCTGAGACTGCAGAGGGAGGGAAGTTTTGCCTGTAGACAAAAGGGAAAACTTTCCTAAATCTGTTGTGTGCATAAAGAAAAAGTCTACTATTTTAGCCATTCTTTTATCAGTTCAAGAGATATATAAGGAACAAGTCTTCACCAGGTACTGTGTTCAATTTGATCAAAGGAAAAGAAGGCAAATAATGTGCCCAACAGTTTAAAACAAGGGTGGGAGGTGGTGAGGTAAGGAGAGTAATTACCACGATAGCTGATGATTTCCTCATTTCCTAATTAGCATGTCAGCTCCAGTGGGCAGGGATTTTTGTCTTTCTTGTTTATTACTACATCTCCAGGGCTCAGAACAGTTCTTGATACATAGTATGGTCCAAGTAAATATTTGTGGAATGAACGAGCCTAATGAAAAGAGACGTAAAGAAATATAAAAGACATTGGCATTTGCAGAACATTAAACCAGGCAATCACCAAACAGTAGAAAAAGGCACCCCCACCTTATTCTCTGTGGAAATGAGAGACCAGCAGCCAAAACTTCCTCCATGATTCAGAGTTTCATGTATTTTTCTGACCACCTAGCTCACAGATTTAGATTTAACATGTATATTTCCATCCCTCCTTTCTCCCGGTGGAATTGAAGTCTAAGATGGAATTTTTTGGCAGCAACGGATTTTCAGACCCCTTTACAGCTCTGGTAGGGTTTTGCAAAAATGATGTAATCTCCAGCCTGGATGAAAATATTCAGACATAGGAGGCTAAGAGGAGCTGAGTGCAGCCTGCAACCTCTGAAGCCTGCAGCAATCAATAGCTGGACACAGAGGAAACTTGCCTGTGGCTTGCAGCTGGGCAGAATGGGTGCGTTGGAGGGAGCCTAGGGAGCACCATATGGGTTGTTTTCTCACCTCTTATTGTCACCCCCCAGTCCCCTTCCCCTTGCCTTCTTTACAGATTTCCAAATGGATGTTTTTTTTCTAGAAGCAAATGACCCAGAGTGCACAGATACGTTATGTCATTTTGCTTGTTTTACAAATAATGTTATAACCACAATAATGAAATCCACTGTCTTAAGGAAGTTGACTGCCATTTTTCCTTGCGCTATCTACCCCTTCATCATGTTTGCACAATTTTGAGATATTTGTATTCATAACAGAGGTCAGCGGGTTTCTACTCTGGCTGGTCACCAGAATCATCAGGGTATCATCGCATACCCATCATTTCTAGGTGAGGGACAGGTATCTGTTTAGTATTTTTCAAAAGCTCCACAGGAGATTCTAATACACAGGCAGGGTTGAGAACTCCTAGAGCAGATTCAGTTTTGTGTAGCATTTAGAGTTACAAGTCCATTTTCTGTGCTGAGATTATTTGTAATATCTTTGCCCTTTAGGTGTTTATGAAATAATGTTTAAATAATGGAGATGACTATGAAAAACATTTTCCCCAAAATACTAGGCATTTTTTCTTAGTTTTACCCAGCACTGAGAGATAGAGTTGCAGCCTGAGGGGATGGATTGAGCTGCAGGCAGGACCAGGAGCAAGGCTGCTAATCTGCAACTGTGGTGGGAAGCTGAGGGGCAAGAACCACATCAGGTCACATACTGGTAATCATAGATGCCTTTTTTTATAGCACCCTTTTGTGCAAGGCACTATGTTAAATATCTGTAATCTTCTAGTTATCTCTAATTTTCATAACTGTTGTTGGAAAGTTCTTCTTCTACTTACAATTGACAGGAGAAAGAACCAAAGCTCAATGAAGTAAAGCAACTTACTCAATTTCGTACATTTTTGGGGTGATGTACCCACGATTCTAGCACTCATCTATTATCTGATTATAAAGCCAAATTCTTCTACAGATTCACAGCATGAATGTACATCCTGGGCTGCCCTTGACAGTCCTGATTTATTCCTCTTGTCTTGTGACTTTTAATAGCCCTCCCTTTCACTCTCAGAAGTCCTGGGTTCCACAATAAGCTACATGGTCATCCTACCCATATTTCAATGGGAGTGCCACAAAAACCGGGCTTTAAGCTAAGTGTAGAGGGTGTCAGTAGGTTGCTGGGGCTCAGACACCAGTCCTCCAAAATATGGTGCTTTGACATATTGAACTGAAGGTGAAGCCTCAAGGTCTCTTTGACCCTTGCCCCCTCCCCTAAGCCCCGTCTATCAGTCCTTTGTCTCCCCCGAAGCACAGGATTAAGTGGTTCTCTGAAGTTCCCTCATCTGCCTAAAGTCTGGACCTGCCAAAGATGAAAACAATTACCTCTGGTCCCTCCCCGAAGTTTTCATTAACCAAACTCATCACAGGAAGAAAGACTGAAGTCTGTCAACACACCTGGATAGACTGGATAGACTTTTGTCACAAACCATTGTCTGCTTTGCAGGCCCAACAAACTTTGTCCCAGGCCATTGTATG
This sequence comes from Indri indri, assembly GCA_004363605.1. NCBI lineage: Eukaryota > Metazoa > Chordata > Mammalia > Primates > Indriidae > Indri > Indri indri. The sequence goes on from RJWJ010027013.1 coordinate 7,186, forward strand.
TTCTTCAAGACCACTGAGAGTTCCCCTAAAAATCATTTACTATCCCCCTAAAATCATTCATACTTTCCCATCTCTCTTTCTCCTAAGAGGAAGGGTATATAACCATCCATACACCATTGGGGTGTTGGGCAATCACTCTGATTCTCCCACATGCCACTAATAAATTTGCATGCCATTTCTCCTGTTAATCTGCCTTTTATGAGTTGATTTGTCAGTGAGGCTTCAGAGGGTAAAGGGGGAGTTTTTCCTTTGCCCCTACAAGGTCTAGGAAAAGCAGGAAAGAAGATGGGCTGGAATGTCCTCCTAGGTGGTGCAGAGGTGACTGGCTGCTAAGGCAACTTGTGAATTTAGGAAGAGTGGATACCTGGGAGTTGACAGAAGAAGAAACAGTAAACTGGGGGGAAGAAGGTATTTTGTGTGGGGAAACAGTGCTGTCGTACAGACAAGTTCCATATGGGCAGGGTGGGAAGAGGAGCGTGATATCTGCAACAAGTAAAGCAAAAGAACGCCTAGCTGGTTCTCCCACTTTGGCTATTGTTAGTGTTAAAAGATAATTTTTAAAAACAGTTAAAATTATGATTCTTATTGTAAAGGAAAACATTTTCTCCCTGTAGTCTCCTAGGTTCTCCAATTGGGGTCCTGCAATGTAGACTGACAAAAGACAGACAGACTAATAAGAGAAAAATGAATAGGAGTTTGTTAACATGTGCAGAGCACATACACATGAAAACACTCAGTGATGAGTAATAAAAAGAGGTGGTTGGAACTTAAGCTTATATAGTGACTTAGCAAAGAAAAATAAATTTATAAGAAGTGACAAGACAAAGGGAAAGTGTTATAGGCTTCCAAGGGCAGCAAAGTATGGGAAGGTAAATACATGGGGAAACTATGGAAGATAAGGGTTGTTTTACTAAGGTTTGTTGTGTAATTCCTCTCAGTGCCATCTTCTGTATCATCTTTGGTGATAAGATTGTTATCCCCTTCCTGGTACAGTAAGTGTGTGTGTGGGTCTGGGGCTGGGGAGACACCTCCACAAGGGGAATTTATGATTTGCTTGCAGGCAGTTGGGGGGTGAGGCAGAGAACTTTTCTTATATCTGCTTCTTCTCAATGGCCTTCAGCTCAAAATAATCCTTGTGCCAGAGTGGCATGTTTTGGGGCAGCATACTCAAAATCCCTTCCTTATACAGGCTTGAAAATGAGCACATTTAATTAATTCATGGGGGAATCAGGCAAATGTTAAAACCTGTACAAAGGAAAAGTCAAAAAGCACAAGTGTATGTAGAATAAAAGGATATTGAATTGAATGGGCAAATGGAGGCATTCCCCCGCCCCCCCCACAGATTGGCAAGGAAGACAATGAACCTCTACAGAACAAGACAAAATTTGCAGGTCTATCCATTACCTACAAACTTACAGAGTTCAAAGTCAATGGACAGGCCTAGAACCCAGTAACTTGGAGGGGTGTCTTCTACACAATGCACACTTTTCCATTGAAACACAAATTCTTTTCTGCATTAGACACCTGGTGGGAGGATGATAATGATGCAGGGGGTGTTCCAAGGAAGGGAGGAAAACCCTCTAAAGTCACCAAGTGGGTTTTTGGCTTCCCCAGGGAAAGAATTCAAGTGTGAGCCAACTAGTGACAGAAAGTTTGTTGAGATAGAGACAGACAATAGATTTTACTCCACGGACAGAGTAGGGGTCCTCCCCCAAGCAGGAAGGAGACCACTTATGGGGCAATGGTAATGTTTTTTAAATGTTCAAAAACCCAGTACATGACCAGCATTGTCTTGTGTTCAGGTCATAAAGGTTAATCATAAACTGCTGTCACAGAAAGGAAAGCACAAACAGTTCGTAAGGCATCTGGCTTAGTAATTCATCAATCCTTGGGTGATCCCAGGCTTGCAACTTGCTGACAACTTCCTTGGTCAGGGTAGTTAATGTCTGGTATGGGTCAAAATGACTGCACTCAGGCTCTCTTGACCTTCCTTTTCTGCCTTATCCCTAGATTAATAACATGGAGGCCTTTGGAGTGTTTTGGCCCAATGCGGGGATATACCTATGGGCTGAAGTTTGGAACACTAGTTATAATACAGAACAAGGTAATTTAGGATTAACATGGCAGAGGTTAGGGACAGCACCTAAAATGGCCATCATAGGTTAAAAGGTCAAATGCTAAACTCTTGTTGGTCTCACAACTACCTTACGCGTGATCATCAGGAAAGATAACTTGTCTCCCAGTTTCACGGGAGGAGATGGGCCTAAACTTCAGGAAATTAGAAACCCTACCTCCAGTCATAAGATACAATAAATGTAACAATTTTATCTTGAAAGCATGAATATAATGGGTTGTGTTCACTTAGCTATAAAAAAGGAAGATTTCTTTTGTCTTTGCAATCCCTTGAGTAGGCTGCCTGTGATGCACATCACATTCTGGTTTAGTGCTTATTCAACAATAAAATTATTTTCTTTCTCTTCTATCTTTGTGAAGAGGTTTCCTGGGTTGGGAGGAGATTTTGTTTGTAATTCTCTTTCCCCAACAGTAAACACAAGAGTAAGATCAAACTGAAGAGACTTTTTGCGTATATCACTGAAGGCCTTGCAGGCTGCCTTCAGAGGCACAGATGGAGAGCTGTTGGGGAGGAGGGATCCAAAGTTGGCTGTTGGGACTGATGCACTGGCCTCAGGAAAGCTCTCTCAGCCCCATCCACCCTACGACTGCCTGCTGCCTGTCGTCACCCACCGCAGACACCTTCCAGGGTCTCCTGAGGAGAGATGTTCTAGTGCTGCCTGGGCTGTGGCCTGGCTATGTGGTTACACTTTCTTAGACTGAAAGCTTTCTTAGAGGTGCAGCCTCTGTTCCCTGGGATTCCAGCTTCACAGACAGTATGGCTAACTGGCAATTTGGTGGTTGAACACTTAACAGTAAAATTAAGCCACATGAGAAGGCAGGGTTCAAAAAATCATGTCTACCATTGTGATTTTTGGATCCTAATTGCCTTAGTTGCTACAGGCCGAGGGGGTGAGAACCAAAGCCGTCTTACTGTGATACTCAGCCTGGATTCTCAGAATCACACCTTCCTGTCCACATCAACACGACTTTGCTATTGCAATGTCTTCATTAGTGTTACTTTACTTCCCAGAGTCTCCTGCCCAGGCAGACGGCTTGATGGCTCACTATAGGAGAGGTGGTTTCACTGCTTTCTTCATCTGCACCCTATACTGCCAAATATATGCCAGCAATTGCACATGAGAACCAAATGTGGAGATTTTTTTAAAAAGATACATATGTCTGTGACTTGACCCAGTATTACATTTCAATAAACATCCCAGTGGGTAGAGTTAGGACACATTTATTTTGGAAAAGCACCAGATAATATGAAACCCTGTTCTTGGCCCTTTTAACCAGCTCCTGAATGTCTGTCAACAACCTTAGTTTAACATGTACAAAACAAAAAAATTTATTTTCCTTCCAGACTTATTCCTTTCCCTCTGTTTTTCATATTTGTTTATAATATCACCATCCTTATGAATGCAGGAACCAGACATATTAGTCTGGGCCCAAATCAGGCCAGAGAAACCACAAGGTAATGGGAGTTTAATATAAAAACCTAACGACTATAGAAGAGGATAAAAGTAATAAGAAATTGGCCAGGAGGAAGTAAAGTCTAAAGAATCTAAGAATAGTAGATGGAAGGAGCCCCCAGAGCTGAGCCAGAGCAGGAAAGGAAGGCCTCCCCCCACCCCACTCCAGGGCTGAGATCCAAGCCTTGTTGGAGAGGATGGCAGAGAAATCGCTGTGGTGTTTGCTAGCAGAACTTGCCAGATATCAGCCTTCTAGGGGCCCAGGAAAGCTGTTCACAGGGATATATCTTACCAGGGAGACATTCCGCTACAAAACTGTCTGAGGGAGGTGCCTGGGTGGCTGCCAGGAACTGAGAAAGCTTCCTGCTACAAGAGAAAGTGCTGGAGAAAGATATGCATACTTGAGCACACCAGAACAAGGACGCAAAACCCTTTCCTCCTGTGCCCTCTACTGACAAAGCCCAGCATGCCAGCTGGCAAGGGAAAAATATTTAACGGGTTCAACTTCACAGAGCAGGCTTCGGGTCAATTTGGAGCTGAGCGGGTATAAATTGCTAATGGGCACCCGGGAAAATGATCCCAGGCTGCTCCCCTCTGTCACGTTCTGACTCTGTTGGCACTTCGTCCTGTAGGGCTTGCCCTGGAAATGTCTGGGTGTCCCCACAGCGTCACCATCGCCTCCTTCCTCCTCACTGGCCTCCTGCCTCTCGACTCTCCACTCTTCCAACTCTTCCCATTGCTTCCAGAGACATTTTTCTTGAAGTCAAATGCATCTAGTGATGGACTGTGCTAATAATTCCTCTGTGGATTTATACGGGATGCAAACAAGACTAAGAGATACAGTGCTAACTAATCTAAAATGACACAGCAAATGAGCATGACAATATAATACTATATCTGGAAATGAGAAATTCTCTTCTTGAATTTTCCGTCATGTTTATTAACCTGTTGAATTATGGTTTGGAAGCAGTCAATACACTTAAGGAATTTTGAGAGAAAACTGATGGAGTGAAGAGTTAAAGATCAGAAGTTCTGCCTTCTCAAACTTGCATTTCGGATACTGAATAAAAGGTTCGTTGGAACCCTGGATTGAAGAGATGAGAAACGAGCTAACTGTCGTTTGAGTTATTGACTAATAAACAACTTAATAATTAGTGGGCACTATATACACTGTCCTGAGGGGTGTTTACATCTGGGCAGAGCCACTCCATTAGAAGCAGTGCTGAGGACACACAATGAAAATGTTTTCATCTCTTTTAAGATAAGAAGAAAAAAATGAACTTTTAGGTCAAAGAAAATATTTTAATATGTAACATTAATATATTTATATACAACACAGTTATCAAGGATATATATTTTAAAACAATATTTTATAGAGGGCAGGACCCTCAAAGCCAAAGTGCTTCATGCTCATGAAAGTCACAATGCAACCCCGTATCTGGGGGCTCGTACGGAAGTTGGGACTCCATTTCGATGTTTTCTGACCTACAGGTCATGGACTCACAGAGTTTATGCAAGCTTGGCAAATCTGAAGCTCTTGCAGAATTGTTCATAGACTGAGTAATACTTGAAAAAAAAACTGTTAAGTCTACCTTTGTGCTAAATAAGATAGAAATTTATTTTAAAGTGTTTCTAAAGTCATTCTTTCATATATTCTCAGCAATGATTACAAAAGAACAGCCACTATGATGTATATCTGGAAGGAGTCCATATAATTTTATGATATTAGAAAAGTGATCCATAAACTGGAATGTCTGAGAAGCATCGATTAATAAATATCTATACAGCAACTATAGCAACATTAAAAAAAACTTGATTATTATAACTAACACTCTCTGGGCTAAGCCAAGATGTGAGTTCATTTAGGAAAAGGGTATATATGTACCATACATTAAATCTAAGAGATGGCTGGGCGCGGTGGCTCAAGCTTAGAATCTTAGCACTTTGGGAGGCCAAGGCAGGAGGATTGCTTGAGGCCAGGAGTTTGAGACCAGCTTGAGCAAGAGCAAGACCCTGTCTCTACAAAAATAGAAAAATTAGCCAGGCTTGGTGGCACACACCTATATTATCAGCTACTTGGGAGGCTGAGGCAGGAGGATGGTGAGCTCAGGAGTTTGAGGCTGCAGTGAGTTACAATGACACCATTGCACTCCATGCACTCTAGCCCAGGGCAACAGAGCAAGATCCTGTCTCTTAAAAAAGAAATCTGAGAGATGACCAGTACCTGTTGCTACAAGTAGATGAGGACTAATACCTAGTATCTTTACTTGGAAGGGGAGAATTTTATTTTGAATCCTCTATGACTCAGTTGAAAAGATTAATAAATTATTCAGCCTTTACAAATAAATGGTCTCTAAATTGTGAAAAGGGTTGTGTTTGGAAAAGATAGGCATGTATAATTTCCTTTTGTTTTGTGTTTAATTTTTAAAGAAAGAAAGTTTTTTTGTGTGTGTGTGTGTTTTTTTTTTTTTTTTTTTTTATTCTAGTTAAAGCCATTCTGTTTTTAGTTAGTACCTCTAGGTCAGCAGTGCTGTAGGTAAAATCCAGTCTCCCACCATCCTAGAAGGTTCCTGCAGTAGAAAGAAATGGTCTCCAGATTTGGACAAAGCTCTATTGAAATCTTAAATTATGTGTCCTTGGAAAATCACCTAATTACTTTTAAACCTCAGCTTTTATTAAAATCTGTAAAATGGGAATCAAAATAGCTTTCCCCAGGTGTCTCCATTCTTATTGTGCCAACTTCTGGGTGCAATATCCTCTGCTTTGTCAAACATAGAATTCTGAGAGGTGAGAGAGAGAGAGTTTGAAATTTTGTACAGGAACCAGGATAACATTTTAAATTCTGTTTTAACTCTACAGAAAATTTACTGATTTTATTTATGAAATAATTATTGATTCTTTAAAAAAATAATTATGTTAAATTAATAATAGTCAAATTTATCTACCAAATATCTTGTACTTCATACTACTGTAATGTTTTCTGTTTTCATCCCTCCATTTCTTTCCCACAGTCATTACTGTAATTCAGGCTTCTATTCTTTCCAAAATATTTTAAATTATTTTTATTTGTATTTTTTTCTTTGCAGCATTGTGCAACCACCAATTCTATCTAGTACTAAAATATTTCCATCATTCGCAGGTAAAACTTCTTACCTTTAAGCAGGTTTTCCCCATACCCCCTTCTAACCTCCGACAACCATCAATCTACATTCTCTCTCTATGGACGTGTCATATAATTGGAATCATACAATATGTGTCCTTTAGCGCCTGGCTTCTTTCACTTAGCATGCAGTTTTTGAAGTTTATCTATGTTGTAACATGTATCAGTACCTCATTCTTTTTTGTGCCCAAATTTGTACATAGATATGTTCTATTTTATATATATCCTATAATTTGTTTATTCATTCATCCATTGAAGGATATTTGGTCTGTTTTCATCTTTTGGCTATTGTGAATAGTGTGCCATGAATGTTCATGTACATGTACCTCTTTGAGTACCTGTTTTCAATTCTTTCGGGTATGTTGCTGGGTCATATGATAATTCTATATTTAAATTTTTGAGGACCTGCTAAGTGTTTTCTACAGTGGCTGAACCATTTTACATTCTTGCAAGCAATGTATTAATAGGAGCTTTCCAATTTTTTCATATCCTTGCCAACACTCGTTGATAAGAATATTGACTTTGCAAGATCGATGAGTGGCTTAAATGAGATGGGAGCTCTGGAGGGAACTCAGTGAGCAGCCAACCTCATAGCGCCCTTGCATCTAGATTTCTCAGTGCCGGTGTCAATCAGGGACATGCTTTGCCTCGAAGAGTTCACATCCCCACCTTCTTCCTCACACAGGTACAAAGGGGGATGCTTGGCTTTGGGTTGGGACTGAGCGGAGTGGGAGGGGGTGAAGGCAGAACAGAAGGCTGTCTTGGGATGGCATTTATTTTTTCATATCCATCCTGGTCTTGTCGCCATTTCCTTGTCCAGGTGCCCCTATCTCTTACTACCTCCATTCAGAGAGCATTTTTTTCTATAAACAATTATAATTAATATTTTCTAAATTTAGTATATGAAGAATCTTATAAGAAAACATACAGAAATAAAAAGGAAAAAAAATGTGCAGAATTCCACTATCTTAAGCAACTGCTATAATTTTTCTGGTGCCCTAATTCCTATGTGTTCTGAGCATAGATCGATGATTCTCACTTCAAATACCCATATGTGTCAGCAGGGAAAAGGTGAAAAATACCCACGTCTGGGCTCCTCTCCAGAACTGTGGATTCATTGTCTCTAAAATAAGATCCCAGAATCTGCTGTGTTCTGGTTTCCTTGTGACAGTCATCCACAGCCAGGATTGGGAACCACAATAGAACATAGAACTTTTTTCTTCGACTTTCAATTTGTAGGTCCATTACCGAAAATTGACATGTATTGATAATCTACATTGGTAAGAGATGATAGAAATATTTTTTAAATTTTTGTTTGGTAACCTTTTAGTATCTGTGCCCTCTTTTTATATCCTCCATCCATGTGCAGTCCTGTGAGACAGAACAGTGGGTGACCTATATGGAGAGCAGGGAAGTGATTTTGTACAGGAACTGGGACCGAGCAGAGTGGGAGGGGGCGAAGGCAGAACAGAAGGCTGTCTTGGGATGACAGTTTAAATTCCCTTTTAACTCTATAGAAAAGTTACTGGTTTTATTTATGAAATAATTATTGATTCTTGAAAAAATTATTATATTAAATTAATAACAGTCCAATTTATCTATCAAATATCTTGTACTTCATACTACTATAATGTTTTCTGTTTTCATCCCTCCATTTCTTTCCCACAGTCATTACTGTGATTCAGGCTTCTATTCTTTCCCAGATATTTGGAAAGTGGCCTCAAGCCTGGAGGGGAGGGGAGTTAGGATGTCTCCAAATCTTTTAGATTGATGTACAAGGTCTCTGATCTGCAGCTGAAGTATAGGCATTCAGAGGACAAATAGAAGATCATATTCAATTATAATATCTACCATTTAATAGCCCCCTACCAGATGCTGGGGACTGTGTTTGATGTGTTACAACCATTATTTTAAATCCTCAATATAATCCTGTTAGGTCTGGAGCAGAGAGAGAGAGAGAGAGAGAGGGAGAGAAAGAGAGAGACACACGAAGGCTTATGTGTAGCAAAATGCTGTTTATTTGAGCATCTGGGTGCATATGGGTGGAGGCCAAAGACCGTCCACCCTGAGGGAGGGGAAAGCCTTGGGTCTTACAGAGGGTTTCTCAGGTGGGAGTGAGTACCTGGGCCAGAACAGCTGCTGCAATAAAAAATTTTTTTAAACAACAAATTTCTGGGACCCCTGCATCAGTCTCATCCTGTAGAGATAAGGGAGGTGGGTAGTTCTGTCCTTATCAGGAGGGGTAGAAATGCCTCAGCTGTCTGTTAGATTTTACAACCTCTGGGGACTCTCCAGACTCCTGTGGCTATTGTTTCACAAACCTCAGTTTTCTATTAACCGCATTGTGTCCCACACATACTTTTTGAGTTCCCAGCTGGAACAAACCTAACAATCCCTCAACGTTGTAGGAGTCAAGAGAAAACTTCCCCTTTGCCCTCTCTAAAGGTGTGCTGAAAAACCAACTGACAAGATGTAGATTAATTGGAGAAAAGGCATACACATTTGTTAATACGCACACAAGAGAGAACCACAGAGGGATTGCTTATTTATCATCTTGAGGTTACAGAAAGAATGGGAGCTTGGATCATGGCAAAATGGGTTCTGGTGGCAAAATGGCTTGTGGGAGTTGAAGAAGAGGAGGCTAGCAAAGGTGGTCTCATTACGTAGATGAAGCCTCACAGGTAGCAGCCCTCAGAGAAAATGGATGGTGAGTGTTTCTTTGGCACCTTTAAAAGTGTCAGATTTGGAGTTAATCTTTCCTAGATCAGACAAGGGAAAAAACTCAGAGGAAGCCCTGCTGCATCAATGCAGATTTTCTATGCATATGCAAGTCTTCCCCGCAAAAGACAGCTTTGCCGGACTTCTGTTTGCAGGCCCTCTGGACAGACAGCTCAAAATATGTCAAAGAAATATATCTGGGGATGAAATATTTTTATTTCCTTCAGTCCACACTTTGAAATTTTAAATGGTTTCACATGTTAAAAGCCAAGTTAATAGCTGTGGAGAGATTTGGGTTAGAGGTCATTAGAGACAGACAAAGGAGTGGAAAAACAAATTGGGATAAGCAGAAAAGAACAAATGTAAAAACACCGTCCCATATTTTCTTGAATCAGTCTCTTAGTCCTGAGAATAGACCAGTTCAAACAGTTGTGTCCCATTTCAGGAGGTGGCATTGCGGATGGGCTAGTCCTTGTATCTGATGCAGGTGAATAGATCTTTAATAAAAGGCATGCCCATGGAAACAAAAGAAAAACATAGGCTAATGTCTAGAGTAGTCTGAAGACTAATTTTTCTAGAGTCTCCGAAGCATCTTTAGATTTCAGTGGCAATGTGACAGATTTTTCTGGATTATATTTCAAATCACGTGTTCAAGTGAACTCAGTAGTCCACACGTCAGAAAGCATGAAGGCTGTTTATAAGTTGCTATGGTGGTTTTCCTCCAAGTTTATAGCAAGTTGCCTAGCTTTAGTTTGCAGGGCTTCAAGAAAAGCTAAGTTGTAACTTCTAGTGAATCTGAGTCAGAAAAATGAGAGAAAAATTGGAAAATGTTAGACACTTGTAGTCAGGAAAGAATTTAGGATTCAGTCCAAACTGTAAGCAAATAATAAAAACTGAAAAACAATGGAAAGGGCTAGAATCTATTAATAATAATAGGTATTCTCTAGTTTTCTTCTGAAACATTATTTTTCTCTCTCCAGTTCTCCATTTCTACCAAAGACAAATGATAGTAGGACCAATTTATTTGCAAAATAAGTTTTAGTCTTATTAAAATAGGCCTATTTGCATAAAGGGCAGCAAGAATAGTTATTGGTAGCTTTAATATGGAAATAGGGATGAAATCAAGGGAAGAAAGTGTTATTTAGTTATAATACTGTACTGAAACCTAATACGGTTTGGTCTCTAGTTGTGTCCTGTATTGAAAACGGGACGGAAATTGCTTCCCATCCTAGTGCAGCCACCTGTTCTTCCAGCAGCTTCACCGGGCCAGCTGGCTTCCATAGGTCATTCTCCTTTACAGAGGCCCTTTGTGGTGAGGGAGGAGGTGGGCTTTGCATTTCGACATATGTTGATTCAAATCTAGACACAAAGGTACCAAATATTACACCTCAGTTTCCTTATCTTCAGTATAGGAAAAAAACATTTTACAAAGTTACTGGGAAGTTTAAGTAAGATAGAGTTGAACTTGAGAGGATTAAGAAATATTAATTTCTCTTTCTATGGTGCCATATAGATTTTTATATGGCACTATATAGCTCACTCTCATTTAGTGCTTAAAACTCTAAGGCTGTAAGGAACCTCAACTCTTATCTTGTCCAGCCCCTTTTATCACAGATGTGGAAATACTAAGAGACCATGCAAGATCTATCAGTCACTTTACAAAATTGTTATATAATTGGGAATAGGTTAAGGAGTCTTCTCCTAGCCTAGTAGTCTTCATTCCTAGTGATGGTTAATTGGTTTCGATCAAATGCTAATGAGATATTAAATGGATCAAATGGAAGAAATAAGTGAGAATCTTCCTAATTCTGGACATTAGGCTGGTGTTGCTGGGTACAATGATGAATAATAATAATTCTTTTATCTGAAATGGCTCCTAGAAATTCTTAACATTGGCCATACACCAGAATTACCTGGGGGAGTCTTCAATCTTATCCATGCCTGGATCTCACCCAGAATTTTTGAATTCTGTTGGTCTGGGGTGTGATACAGGCATTAAACATTAACATAACTAAGTAAATATTATTTAGAATGGGATAATAGCTGTAACGGAAGTGAGAAGTCCTTGGGAGCACAGGGGAAGGAGGGGATTGCCTGGGGATTTAAAAGGCAGCTTCGGGAAACCAACTGAAGAGCAAATTCATCATTATTTATCTTATCATACCCATCATGAATTCAACAAATATCTGTGGAGCAAAACGTCTCTCGGGTGTTGTGTTTGACACCATCTGAATAAAAGAAGAGAAATAAGCCAAATGGTTTACAATTAAGGGATGGAATAAAAGCAGTTGAATAAGAACAAGAATTTATAATTCCTTCCCAAAAAGATATAAACAAATGCAGAAGTTCCCTGCCCTTTAGAGCAGCAAACCAGGCAACCTTCAAATAGCAAGAGAGGCAGCTCTTTGAAGATCCAGGTCAGCCCTGGCTTTTTATTATTGATTTGCATTTGTGCTCTGACAGTTGGCTCAAAGATACAACTTACAGGCTTTTCTCTCCTCCCCTTGTCCTTCCTCCCAGCTCTTGCTTCCTTCCCCACACTCCCTTTCTTCTCAGCCTCTAGTTTAGGATAGAATTGGCCTGACAGCTGCAACAGAGGCCCTGCTCCATTTAGAGACCTGGTGTATCCTTGCAGAATGAGGTCGTGTCCCCAAGAGCAGTGGAAAATCAAAGCCACAGGATGTGGGAGAAGCACAGAAAGGCTGACAGCAGCGGAGGGCAGCTGGAGCGCCTCTCTGTCCCCCTTCCTCTGCACTTCACAGAAACCTAGTGAACTGGAGAAGTCAGGTCTTCCTGGACTCTCATGTCTTTGCACCTAGACATAGGAGGGTGGTTGGCTGGGGTTGGGACTGGGCGGAGTGGGAGACCATCGAGGGGCCCTGATGGTTTGTCTCCTCACCTTCTCATTGCTGACCCTCCCATTCCCCTACCATTGTCTGTCTCGCAGGCCTCCAAATAAATATTTCTTTATGCAAACAAATAGCAGAGTCCAAAGAATGCGGCAATTTCTCTGACTTTGTTTACTGAACAAATGATATTGTAACAACAGCAATGGGGAGTTGATAAAAAGAGTGTCTTCAGCATTCTCCTATCTTAACAAATCAACTATTGTCATGTTATTATGCAGTTTATTATTCTTTCTTCCTATTCTTTGTTTTGCACAATTTTGAGATATTTGTAATTAGAAAGGTGATTGATGAGTCTCAAAAATTATAGGGATGCTGCCCTCAGCTGCTCCTACCATTGGGTGTTCTGCTTCTCTTGCTATCTTATTGCTGGCAGTTGTCAGAGGCTCCAGAACAGTGGAGACCAGGGAGTTGTCATAACAGGAACTAATTTGGGGAAATATGGTGTTTTGTATAGAATAGGCTGGCATGATGCACCAGCCATATCCCCTTTCTGCTGGGAGTGCTGCTGGTTGAGGGCCCTCCACGCACTGCTTTCAGCTGAGGACTTTCCTTTCTCAAGGCTACACTCTGTGATCAATGACTGGTTGATGCAGGGTTGTAAAGGCTCTGCTGTGTCACCCCAACTTGGGACAAGTTTAAAGACTGTTCCAGCTTCTGAGCTCCCATGGGATTAGATGACAACTTCATTGACATTTATCATAATCTCCCTCTGCACTATCCTGGTCTTTTTTCCTTCACAGATGTTAATCTGCAGAGTATGCCCAAATAAAACTCCTTCATGCTAATAGCTTTCTCAAAGTCTGCTCCCGGGGGAACACAACCTATAACAAAGACTGTGATTGCCATAGGAAAATGCCATTTGGCTTGGGTAGGTGGAAAGGCTAAGGCTAGCAAGTATAAAGAAAGAGTACCCTCTAAGACACTCTGTCTGATTACTGCAGGCATTGTAAAGCAGGGTTACTTTGAATAATCCCCTGCTGCATAGAATGGCATATGAATTGAAGATTGGAGTATACACAACTGGATAGTACATGAATAAAAAATGTTCTTTGATAAATGAGATTACAGCATAGGTTGAATGTGGCAGGAAATGTGTTTAAAGTGAAGACTGTAGTCGGGTTTGCCAAAGATGTTTTGGATTGGGAGGGTAAGGTAGACTCTAGCCACCTCAGCTTGTCCTTTTCCTGGGGGTAGATGTCAAAGTGATGTCCTACTAGAGAGAATAATTGAGGATATATGTGTCACTGAAGTTCCCTAAAGACTGTGTTCAGATCTCCAATGGACATTGCTATGGTTTGAATGTGTCCCCCCAAAATTCATGTGTGGGAAACTTAATCTCCAATGCAACAGTAGTGGGAGGGGAGCCTAAGGAGAAGTGTTTAGGTCATGAGGGCTTATCCCTTGCCAATGGATTAAAACCACTATAAAAGGGCTTGTGGGAGTGGGCTTGCTCACTTTCCCCAGCTCTTCTCATGTGTGGACATGGTGTGTTCACTGCCTCCGGAGGATTCAGCATTCAAGGCACCATCTTAGTAGCAGAAAAACTTGGCTCTAACCTGCCAGAGCCTTGATCTTGGACTTCTCAGACTTCAGAACTATGAGAGAATAGTTCTGTTTTTTATAAATTACCCAGTCTCAGGTGTTCTGTTATAGCAGCAGAAAATGGACTATGGCAGACAGTATTTACAGTAGACTGAATTATCAGGTTCAATTCTTCACTCCTCTCTGTATCTATACCTTTATTCCCCATCCCTTCTGTTTGAGTTTGGCCCTGTGACTTGTTTTGAGCAATGGAATGTTAGCAGCTGTGTCTGCTTGAAATGTGCTTGCATAGCATAACTAGTCATCTTGCATCTCAGGACATGCCATGGTGGGTCTGCTACTCAAAGAGGATAAAAGTCATGTAGAGCAGACCAATACCTGCAGCCTGAGACAGAGCCACTCCCATTGATCCACAAACTCGTGCATGAAACAAATGTGTTTTGTATGAAATTTTGCATATGTTTGCTCCGTAGCAAAAATTAACCAATACGGTAGGGTCTGCAGGTGGAAAGGGTCTTCACTTTGCTGCTTCCTGTGCCTTTACTTGCTTTGATGAAGCTCTCTCAGACTTCCTCATACCTAGAGTCCCCTCTAGATGTTTTTTATGGAAAGGATGTCTTTCTGCTGCTTACATGAGGACTAGGTAGTGGCAAAGTTCTCAGGTGAAAGATTTCTGAGTTAAGGCTTGCCCTCTCTCCTGGTGTTCTGCCTTTCAAGATTGGGCATCTTTCAGTTTTGACCACTGGACACTTAGCAAATGGCAAAGTACATCTACTAGAAATGGTGGATTATAATAGAATTACTAAATGCTAGCATTTATTGTTATTTCTGTATCTGCCGAAGTTCCTCTAGGTTATGACGGTATTAATGTATTCATCTAGATGCCAGTACTTTGAGGCTTATTCCTAGACTGTATTAGTTTTCTATTGCTGCTGTAACAAATTATCACAACCTTAGTGCCTTAAAACATCGATATATTATTTTACAGTTCTGGAGGTCAAAAGTCCAAAAAAAAATCTCTGTGGGCTGAAATCAAGATGTTGGCAGGGTTGCATTTGTTTTTGGAGTCTTTAGGGGAGAAGCTGTATCCTTGCCTTTTTAAGCTTCTAGAGGCTACCCACATTTCTTGGTTCATGGCCCCCTTTCATCTTCAAAGCCAGCACAGTATCATCTTCAACTTTCTCCTCTTACCTGACCTCTACCTCTCTCTTCCACACTTAAAAAACCTTAGTCATTATGTTGCAGCAGAGCTAACTGGCAACAAACCGAGTGGCACACAGAGATTTGGCAAAAACAGGTTTTACTTCATGCCGGCTGGCAAGACTCAGAGGGGCTTTGCTCTCCCCAAATTCTGAGCACCAAAGAGCATAGCAGTCTTTTGCACACTCTGCTTAAGGAGGAGGGGTACGGTTACAACAGGGTTAACTTTAGTGAGGCAGAATCCT
>RJWJ010027014.1:0-22430 GCA_004363605.1 Indri indri
TGATTTTGTATTCCTTTTTTAAAGAAGACTCCCAAATTTTATAAGCTTCAGTTTCCACAAAACTGGGTCTGCCCCTACTATCTAGTTATTGTGATGCTAATTTGTCTTACCCAATTGACTGCTCATGTCGATAAATATTTAATAAGTACTTATTATGTGCCGAGCACTGTGTGAAGTGCTTAGAAATATTTATTTGCTTTTCAGGGCTAGTCCCTTATAGAAAACTATTAGAATATTTCCCTGGTGCATCTGAGAAATATAACGCACACATCTAGAATTCAGTACATTAGAAATATTTTTAAAATTGTGGATTCCTTGGAAACACTATTAACTGCAGGAAAATACGAAGTGGAACTCTATGGGCTTTCCTTGTGTATTCGTCAAAGGTGGGATTTTTCTAGGTTGTATTATATACTAAACCCACCTTTTTGCAAGTCAGTTTTAATTTGGTGGATCATGTATCATGGCCTAAATTTTCTTGAAAAACTAGATTAATGGAATTCTGGGATTGTGCAAAAGATAAATATTACATTTTTTAAAAGAAGTACATGCAATTAATCAGTCAGATATCACTTTCGTGCAAAAGAAATTTTAATTAAAAGTTTGAATGTATTTACACGTGATAGTGTTTAATAGTGGCAATATAATTAGACATCTTTTCTTCATAAAATTTATGTTTCTTTTTTACGTAGAGTCAATCCGGCTTTCACAAAATAGTGTTTCTCTCTCTCTCTCTCTGTGCCTCCTACTGGACCCTAGCCCTGTGATTTGTCCAGTGCACCCTTCGTATCTGAGAAGCGCCGGGCACATAGTACACACTCAATAATTACTTATTGGATGAAGAAATGAGCCATTTCATAACTTTCTATTCAGGAAATAGGAGTGTTTTCCACCCTCCCAGCCAGAAACCTTTGGTTGTTCCAAAACACTAACTACCAGATCTGTTCGACTGTTTGTTTCTTTTCTTCCTGCCTAATGTCAGCCTCATAAGCATTATTCCAACACAGGGTGCCTAGATAATGTATGTGCATTATGATGGGTTTTTACTCTCTGTCGATGTTCAATTCGCAAATGATAGCCTTACGGGTTTGTAAACATCCAGCCTATTCGCCCCTCCGCATTCGTGAATTTCAGCAAGCCTTATAATGCAGCATGATACGTTCTGATTGTGAAATTCCAGCCACACAAATAATGGGGGAAGCCTCAATTGCTTTAACAATGCCTAATAGCTCCCTCCCGGTGCTCAGTGGTTGCTGGCTGAAGTACTTAGGGTTTGACTATAGTAGGCGATTGTTACCTTATCAAGAATCACCTGTGTCTGCAATGCTTTTCTTCTGGGCAGAGAAGATCCCATTAATTCTCAAATCAACCACACCTCATTTTTCTTTCATTTACCGTCCTTTGTGACTCTTTCTTTCCTTCACTCTTTGCGAATCTGAGCACTCTTTCTGGTCCAGAGCAGACCAGAAAGTGACCGTATTTCCAGATCCCAAATTTGAATTCATGTTCTGACAAATTATACTTTTAACTTGTGAATTTATTTTTAGAAAGCCCCCAAAATCGGAAAATTAAATTTTATGAGCTGGGTGTGGTGGTGCATGCCTGTCATCCCAGCTTCTCAGGAGGCTGAGGCGGGAGG
Organism: Indri indri; assembly: GCA_004363605.1. Classification (NCBI taxonomy): domain Eukaryota; kingdom Metazoa; phylum Chordata; class Mammalia; order Primates; family Indriidae; genus Indri; species Indri indri. The sequence continues at coordinate 1,640 of RJWJ010027014.1, forward strand.
ATCATTTCAGCCCAGGAGTTCAAGACTAGCCTGGGTGATACAGCAAGATCCTATCTCAAAAAAAATTTTTTATAAGTTTCATATTTAACCATCTCCTTTTACTGACAAGAGTAAACGTACGTAAGAATAAATATAAAATTCTGCAAAAAATTACAGATGGGTTAATACAATTTTCTGGGTTAATACAAGTTTTGTCTTGTCATCTTCATCATTCCTATTGAAGCTGATGGCAGGGTTTTCCACTTTTGTGCTAATTTGTAGAATTCAACTTGTAAAGTGAGAATCTGTTCTTTATTTGTTCAAATATCTCTTGGAAAGTTTGGATTTTTATACCAATTCTTTTAGTAATCCCCAAAAGTTGTTAGCAAAAATGATCTGATGAACCAGAGTCATACCAGGTGGTACGAAATATTGGAATAGTAATATTTTTTCCATGAAAATCTTTCTAGAGAATTTTGTTTTCTTCTGCTCTTCTCAGCAAGCAAGTGTTTAAGTAATAATTCAGGATAAGGATCTCATTTTTAAAAGTCTTCACAGTAACAAAAAATGAAATATCCTGGAAATTATTCCATGCCTTCTTCAGATCATCCTTTTCGGGGCCCTTTAATGAGTATTTTATTGTGGGTATTTTTTTTGTTTTTTTCAAATAGCAAAATTGTTAAAGGCTTTTCAATATATGCCTCTAATGGTAGATAATTCAATTTCTAGTCCCTTATCGGTTTGCTAAATTGCCATCGAAATGAATGTTTAATATTATTAGCAATTTCCTTCTGAAATTCCTTTATTTTTGGAGTAAAATCATTCACATTTTTATCTTTCTCTTCAATTCTGATTAAAATGCAAAGATTCACATGGAGAAGTATTCTGCCCTCTATTTTGGAAAAAGTGTCATGGAAAATTGCAGTGGCATTGTTTTGATTTAGTTTCTTTGGAAAATGTCTTGACAATGGAACTTTTTCAACTGATAAAAACCAAGCATGTGATGGTTGAAACATTATTAGTATTCTTCTGAGAACAGGCATCTGTATCAGAAATCTTATGTTTGAATAGAACCAAATTTGTCTTTGATAAAATCGCATGATTATTTCAGTGTCTTCACTCCTACTATAGAAATGTAACAAAATTTGAATAATTTTACAATAACAACTTCTATATCAATTGAAAAAATCTGATGAATTATTAATACAATTGTTGCAAATCTGTGCCATGCAACTGATCCCTACCAAGATTTGATGTTGCCATTATTGGAAAAGAATCTCAAAGCTGGCATTAGAAATATTGGATGAAAAAAAAAAATGTTGGCTGACACACTGACGAGATAATCAACAAGCCTGCTGAGGCTTAGTCAGGAAGAAAGACGGTCATTTAATTGGCCAAGTTAGTCACCTGGAGAGATGTCATCTTCAAGAATTTTCACACTAATTTCAGTGTTTTCATTAAAATATCTTATTAATTATTTGTGTGCCATGAATTATGTCAGCATAGTCAGGAAAGATTTTTTTATTAGCAGTACATGCTGGAGAGGTATCCTGGCTAGTGATTGAGAACACAGAATCTGGAATAAACTTACAAATCCCAGTTTGACCACTAACTAGTCAGGAGACATTGGCCAAGTTACTTAACTGTGCTCTGTGTCTCGGTTTCCTCAGCAAGGATGACATGATAATAGTGTCTTTAGAAGGCTATTATGAAAATTAAATATATTAATATTTGTACGGTGCTAGAATAGTGCTTGCCACATTGAAACATTTGTTGAGTACATTTGTGGCTAGACAAGTATATTATGATTGTAAGACCTAATGTTACACCCAATGCTATGATGATTTTCTTGAGCTTCTAGAATATGAGCTTTTTTCATAGTTGTTAATCTTTTTATTTGTGCTGATGAAAATTTGGATTTAAACAACATGAAAATTAGCCTAGATGTACAATCCAAATATCTGAAATTATGAAATTATGATTGTGCCTTGTGATAATGAAAAGCCGTGGTAGTTTTGTTTTTTAATTCCATTTCAGCAGAATTACAATTTCAGTAAAAGTAAAGAGCATGCTGATCTTTGATTGATGGGAGCTTGAGAAAAACAAGCACTTGAACAGATAAATTCAAAGAAGCTGCAGCTTGCATCAGTAAGCACACAGAAGACAACTTTAGGCAGCAATTAGGAGATATCGGGCTGGGCTATGTTTGGTGAGCACAGCTTCTCAGACGTCCCCAGGTCCTTATGTGGGAGATCCCTGAGGTCAGTGACCTTGGTCGTCTGTCTGTCCAGGGTTAGATCTTGCCAGGTCATAGGAGGCAGCTTGTGAGAAAAGGCTCCTAGTGTCTTACATCCCAGACAGGTCACCCTTCGACTCCGGCATTGCTCCCATATATTAAGTTTGGAAGAGGACCACAAGCATCCGATGAGATTGCTCTTCCCGACACCTCAACTGCAGCCTTGTGAAACCCTGAGCAGAGGACCTAGTTAGGCTGATTCCTGGCCCATAGAAACTGTAAGATAATAAATGCATGTTGTTTTAAGCCAGTAAGTTTGTGGTAATTTACTGCACAGCAATGAGAGCGATACAACAGCCATGCTCATTTGCTTAGGAATTATCTATGGCTGCTTTGGGCTACAACAGTGGAGGTGAGCAGCTGTGAAATATATTCAGCATAGCCCATAAAATATAAAATATTTACCGAAAAAGTTTGCAAACACCTAGGTTGTATAATCATGACCCAGTATCACACACACAACTATCTTGCAACTATAAGGATGTCTGAGGTCGCACACAATGGGATGAACACTGGAGATATAGCAGATTTATTGATACAAGCAAAGTTTATCTCACTGATACAGGCACAAAAGCTACATGCAAATTGTGATGCTTCCTCAAGGAGATATATTCCTTTAAATAGTCTCATGAAAAGGCTCCTTTGCTCGTCCCTGTAACTCATTTTGAATTAAAGCAGAATTTTATAATTAAGTAATTCTGAACTTCAGACACCTTTAAACTACAAACAAAATAACTATGCTCGATGATACAAGAAATGCTCACGACTGTCATCACTGTATACTGCAGTCGACTCTGCCTGACAGCTGCGATTCCGTGGGCTTCTCTCCACGGAGGCCGTTCAGTGAGTTCGTCTGGAGACGCAGAGCACACACACGCTCCCACCCAGCCAGGGACGGACACGGCAACTGCACGGTGTTCCCAGTCGCTGCTTTCACCCCGCGCCCTCCCTTCCATGTGGTCCAGTCGACGCATTTGTCCGGGAAGCATGATGGAATGTCCACTGTCTGCCACCTGGGATTCGGCAGCACACAGCACGGCTGCGGCCACCGCTACACGCTTACGGTCTAGGGAGCAGACACGCACTCAGGAAGAATCACAAGCGAAGGACGTGGTAAGCGCAGGGCTGTAGGAACACACTTCCAGGGGCCTGACTCACCGAGAGCCCTGGACGTCTTCTCTAAGGACGTGCTGTCCAAGCTGTGACTTAGGAATCCACAGGAACACCGAGCAGGCCTGTCTCTAACCCAGCGGAAAACCTTTGGCGGCTTGGCGGTGCTTAGAACCATCTGGGAGAGCTTCTTTAAGATCCTGACACCCAGGCTGTAAAGAGATCAATTAAAGCAGAATCTGAGGGCTGAGCGCAGGCAACGGCATACGCATTTTTAATCTTCCCAGTTGATTCTAGTGAGCACCCAAAGCGACAGCCAGAACACGCTCATCGTTTCCTCTGTCCCTCCTGTCGTGATGGAGTCCCCCTGCCAAGCCAGAGCAAATCCTTCCTAAATACTCTCAATATGCTTTCCCCTCCCACCGTCTCAGGAAATCTAGCGACGATCTCTCGTCTCCTCCTACTTCAACTTCTCCTTTCTCTTAGCATTTAATCAGATTCGGGTCTCACCTACATGAAAAAAAAAATCACTCCTCCAACCCCGGTCCCGCCCACTCCTTTCAGGTACCTCCCTTCTCCTCTTCTTTGCAGCAGACTTGCTCAAAGGATGTCTACATGGTTCGTCTCCTCCCACTCACTCAGCAAACACGGCCTGTTGTCAGCCTCCAGCTCCTGCTAAGATCGTGGAGAACCTCTTTGTCAATAAAGAGCGTGAATCTTTTCCGGTCCTCATTCCGCAAGACCTCTCTGCACCATTTGCCATAAACGGGCCACCCACCCCTGTCTCAGAGCAGCCTCTCCCCTTGGAGCTTCCCAAGGGTCTAGACTGGTTCTTCTTTTCCCACCCCACCCTCCTCCGTTCTTTCCATAGATGATCTCACCTCCCCCAATAGCAGCAAGTGCAGTCCATGTGCTACTGAGCTGCCTAGATGAGCCTTTGCCAAATTATGGTCTCTGCAGAGCCTGGAGTTCAGATGCCAGAGCCTAACTCCAGACCTACTGGATTAGAATCTCTGAGAGTTGGACCCGAATTTTTAACAGTCTCCCCAGACAAGCCTCATGCACCCTCCTGTTTCAGACGTACCATTCCAGACCCGTCTATCGAATCGCCTACGGGATATTTCTATTTGGGTATTTTACTGGTCTCTTAGTGCCGCCTAATATCCAGCTGTCCTCCTTCCTGGGCACACACAGGACAACACCTCAGGCCCTTGTGCAGTTATGCAAAGTCACATGACCAGCCCTGCATGACGGCCTGTGAACAGGAGTGACGTCCGTCCCTTCCAGGCCAAGGCAGTAAATGCCTGGTCCCGCGGTCCCTGCCCTGGCCGTCTGGAAGTCCTGGTGAGATGACCCAGCCACAGGACGGAAGCCACTGGATTTCTTTCACCGCTTGGAAGGTTGCTGCCAAACGCACAACAGACGCCGTGTGAGCAAGAAGCAAGAACTAAACCTTTGCTGGGTTAAGTCCCTGAGATTTTGTGATTCATGCATTGTACTAGCATCATCTAGCTCACCCCAAATAGAAACTCACCCTCTCTGGCACACCTCCTTTCCTCTCCTCTTTCTAGTGCTCTCTCTCTATTCAAGTGATGAGGCCAGAATTTTGTGTTAGCACTGAGTAAATGTTTTCACTGATTTTTCTTGTTTTCTTAGAAGAGAATAATCATCCACTCCATACTCCGGGAGGGAGCAATCTTGGAGAACTCTTCGTCTTAGCTTCTTTCCATCGTCACCACCCCTCTCTCTAGCAGGAGAGAAGGAGTTATTTTCCTTATTAGTGAGATTCACTCAACTGTCTTAGCGTCCCTGTCTTACATGTTCTGACATTGTACTTTAATCCTCACCTAGTTCTTGGCGTCTGAGTTCTACTCACACCGAACTAAGAGGGAAGGAAACAAGAGATGAGCAGCGTCCCCAAACCCACACTCGGAAGAGACAGAGACCACAGCTACCTTGTTCCCACTGTATCCCCAGCACACAGCACGTGGGAGACATGAGTGCGTGTTGATTCGCGGGCTAACTTCGTTTCACTACTACTTGCTGAGATACAGGAATTTCTGTGACGGGTCAACTATTACAGAGAAACCAGTACATAATATCTGAAAGCAAGCCTATCCTAGAAAATCCGGGGCAGAGAGGCACCAGCTTTCTTTACCACCCAGACTTCTCCATGCCCAGCTCATACTTAATTTTTCAGGGACAAGAGAAGTAGACTACGGCTCAAGATATTCCTTCCTGTCCCCATCTTTGGTCTTACGTGCTTGGGGTGGTTAAGGGCACAGTCTGCTCGTGCTTTGCCTTAGGTCAGTCTGAATGTTCCTATTTCCATGTTTGTGAAGTTTTCTGAATCTTATTACACGGTGCGTTATTCTATTCTAGAATCCCTCTGTTCTTACCCTTTAAGAATTTAAATTAAACTAAAAGCTGACAATGTGGCATTTTCCTCCTTGTTTTAAATTCCCTTCATTCTGTTTTTGTAAGACCTTGTAGAGCAATCATTACATATTTACGCGTTTCAATTATTTATTCAAATTATCTCATGGCAGCCTGCAAGAGGCCAGGCATTGGGGAAAGTGGGGAGGAAAACAAATACAGTCCCTGCCCTGAAGGGATTTACAGTCTGGTAGGGCCAGGAGACGGGCTAATTAATTGATCCCAGGAAAGCAAAATTACACACGGAGATAAGAGCTTTGGAGGAAAGAATGTGACTCTATGACGGCATTTTAACAAAGTCATCTGACAGAGACTGGAGGCCTCTGAGCGACGCTTCTCGAGGCAGGTACGAAGGAGGGAGGACGCGAGAATGGGGAAGGTCAGGGATGCAGGAAGGGTGACGGGGCTGAAAGGTGAGTGGCTGAAGCCCAGAGAGGCAGGAAAGTGGCACAGGAAGGCTCAGCGGTCCTGGGTGGCGATATGATCAGATATGCACTGATATTTTAAAAGGATCTCCTGGACTTCAGTGTGAAGACCAGATAGCAGAGGCTGTGGCTGGTGCCTGTGAGGAGGCCAGGTTAGGAGGCTCACACGTCTCTCCAGGCGAGGCTGGGGACAAGCTGGTCCATGGTGTGGTGGTGGAGAAGGAGAAAAGTGATCAGTTCTAAAATTATTTGGTAGGAGAAATAACAGATAACCTGCCTGTGACACTCACCATGTGCCTCTGCTAGGGCAGCCACCGGCTGCTCGCGGCTCAGTCTCACGCCTGAGCTGGTGCAAATTGAGGTGTTCTGTGAGTGTGAAAAGCACAGCCCGTTCCAAATACTCAGCACAGAAAAGGAACGAGAACACCTCATTAATAACTTTATATTAATTACACATCAAAGTGATAGTATTTTAGATATGCAGGCATACCTTGGAGAAACTGTGGGTTCAGTTCCAGACCACAAAAATGCGAGTATCTCAATACGGCTTTTTTGGTTTTCCAGGGCATATAAAAGTTATGTTGACACTATACTGTAGTCTGTTAAGTGTGTGATAGCAGAATGTCTAAAAACAAACAAAAATAAATGTACATACCTTAATTTAAAGGCAAAAAATGGTAAGAAATGCTGAGCCTTCAGCAACTCCTAATCTTTTTGAGGGTCTTGCTGCTGAGGGTGGTGGCCAGCTGCTGACCAAACAGGGTGGCTGGCGGGTGCTGATGGTTGGGGTGGCTCTGGCAATTTCCTAAAATAAGAGAACAAGGAAGTTTGCTGCATCACCTGACTCTTCCTCTCAAGAAAGATTTCTTCGTAGCATACGACGCTGTTTGATAGTATCTTACCCCCAGTAGAACTTCCTTCAAAATTGGAGTCAATCCTCTCAAACCCCGCTGCTGTTTTATCAACTGAGGATATGGAATATTCTAAATCCTTTGTTGTCATTTCAACAATGCTCACAGGGTCTTCACCAGGAGTAGATTCCATCTCAAAAAATCACTTTCTTTGCTCACCCGTAAGAAGCAAATCCTCGTGCATTAACGTTGTATCATGAGATTGCAGAAACGCAGTCCCATCGTCGGGCTCCACTTCTCCTCGTTCTCTTGCTATTTCTGCTGCATCTGCTGTTACTTCCTCCACGGGAGGCTTGAACCCCTCGAAGTCATCCGTGGGGACTGGAATCAACTTCCTCCAAACCCCTGCACTTAATACCCTCTCAGTGTCACTGTCGATGGAGCTGTGAGTGACCCACCCTGTCCCCAGAAGTGGTGATTTAACGTGTGAAGTACACGGCTATTAGAACGGGTGTCGGGGAAACAGTGTCATGTACGTAGCGTGGAGGCTGCCGGGGCCGGAGGAGCCGGACCTGCCGGTGATTTCTGGTGCTTTCTTTAATGCTCTGTCAACGATCCTTACGACCGATCGTTCAAAGCTGCCTATTACCTCCTAATAATAATAATAGTATTTTTCACTGAACGTTGCACCTTTCACCAGAGGACTGCAAAGAGCTTTGCAAACATTCATTAACGCTTTACGAAGTGGGCAGGTCATGTATAAATACCAAGTCACATGTCTCCGCATAGCAGCCATTAATAGCTCCCTTGACACCACACTGAGGTTGGGGCAGAAACTGAAAGACACCACACACGTGGAAAGCCACGCGCCGTCATCGCTGGGGTTCACTGGGCACCCACCGGGCCGGCCGGAGATGAGTCTTGCTTTACTGTCTCTCAGTGTGGTGGGAAAGGGCCTGTCCCTTCCTCCCGCCGCCTCTCCTCAAGCGAGCAAACCCCGCTTCCCAGACGCAGCAAGAACACTGTGTTCCTTCAGCCTCACGCTCTTGCAGCCCCTGCCGAGAGGAGGCTGTCTTCCCAGGGGGAAGATTCTGCTTGTCCTATAGACGACGACGACGACGCAGAAACCCTACACACCTTCGCCACCATCCTCAGAGCATAACGGAACGGCTGCCAACGCAAGCCCAGAGGCCGGGACGGACACGCGGCCAGAACCCAGGTACGGGGAGTTAGAGCAATGGGAACGGGTTCGGGTGTGAGCATCGACCACCTGCGGGCTCCTTCAGAGCCAAGGCGACAGGTGCCCCAGGTGAGCAGCTGGTGGGGAAAGACAGGAGGGAGTCGCCCCGAAACCCTGCGGTCTGTGCTGTGCCTGGGTTAGAAGATGTAATTAGTACCGGAACCAACGACCTATTTTGTACATTCCTCTTGCCTTTCTCCGTGTGTGTGTGAGCACGTGTGTGTGTGAGCACGTGTGTGTGAGAGCGTGTGTGTGTGTGTAAGCATGCGTCAGCATGTAAGCATGTGTGTGTGTGTGTAAGCATGTGTGTGTGAGCTTGTGTGTGCCTCCCCACTAGCGTGTTAGTCAGGAGAGGCTGGGTGAGGCTGTGGTAGCAAACATCTCCAAAATTCTCGGGTGTTAACACAACAATCGCTTACTTTTTGTTCACCCTAAACCCACTGCGGGTCCGGGTGGCTCTGTGGGGCGTTTGTGCCACCTGGTGCCTCACGTCTCAATCCTGGCCATCTCCATCTCAGCACGACCCTTCCTGGTTCACCAGCGGGGGTGGGGAAAGAAGATGGAAAATAACACCCCAGCTCTTAAATGCTTTCTGCAGAAGGGATACACGCCGTTTCCACTCCTCGCCTGTTGGCTGGAAGGAGTCGGGAGAACACAACCCTCCGTCCGTCTCGGGAGGGGAGGAGAACTGGAAATATCAGTGGCACCAGCAGCGTCTGCCACGGCTGTTAAGTGCTGGTTTAGTTTTGGGACCATGGCACCAGAATCTTCTCTAGACCGCAAAGATGCCGTGACTGAGCGTGGAACACGCGTGTCAGGATGCGTGGGCTGGCTTCTCCTGCTTCAGTGCTCTGCGGAGACTGTCTGACCGAAGACACGCATGTCCTCAGCGTGATACAGCCCAGTGCACATGGGGCGCCTTCGTGTTTCTTCCTGCACAAGCCTAAGTTCCCCCAACAATCATTCCTCTCACATTGTCCTTCTTATTTTCATCCATTAATAAAGAAAGATCTTGGGTCACCATATTCCTCTCCTCCACCCCAGATTTCCTTTGCGCAAAGAGTGTTTCCTGACCACAGAAACATGCAAAGGGGAGAACCGCCATGTTCACTAGAAGGTTCTCTGCTGTCTCCTTCCTAAAAGTCAAGCGGTGAGGATCGTCACACCGACCGATGCCATGTTTACTCGCGATCACCCTCCAGTGCATTGCCCAGATTGTTTCCTAGTCATTTCTGACAAAGTCGGGTTAGGAAGATATTTTTCACTCTAATTCGCTATCCCTTCTTATAAGAAGCAACTTTTCTTGAAAAAATTTTTAAAAAACCAAACAAACCTGATTCTGTGTTCTTCGTACTCGAAAGAGTATGAAGCGAAAATGTACCAACCACCTTCTCTACTCGTGGCCAGGGTCTCTCCGTCCCTCCCACCCTGGGGCGCCGGGACCCCGTCAGTCCCTCCTCCCCTCCTGCAAGCTGGGTCAGGCCAGAGTCCACCGCGGCCGAGAAGAGCCGAGGAAAAGGGGAGGGACGGGAATTCTCCCCCACCAAGTTCCCGGCAGCCTTCCACTCCGGCTCTTTCCACCAGCGGGAAACACGGACTTGAGAGGTAGAAGGAATAACGCACGGGCTGAGTCTGGAGTTGTGCGCAGGCTTGGCTCGCGCCTACAAAAGCCAAGAAGGACGAGGTGTGTGACAGGAACGTGACTTTACTCCAGAGCTAGCAGTGGGGACATGGCCCGGGCTCGAGCCTCGAAGAAACCATTCTGAAGTCTTGGGCTGGGGCTGGGGCATCCGGTAGGAAGGACACACAGGAGGGGCCAGGAGGAGCTGGTCAGCGTGACCTGCGCTGAGGACAGTCTTGAATGATGCTCCACCAGGCAGTGGGCTGGGCCAGCTCCAAGGCTGTTTGTCTGTGGATTAACTGTGGCCCCGGTAACCTCCCAGCAGGGTCTGGATTGTTTCAAGACTCAGTCTCTGGAATTTCTAAACAAGGGGCCACCTGCGCAGGGGCGTGGCTGGTGGAAAGCCAGAGGGTGAAGGTCGGTGTTTCCTTGTCAAGAGCATAACAGGAAACGGCCAGGAAAATCTCAAAAAGGGGCGCTGGGAAACAATAATGCAGCCGACAGCCTAAGACTGCCATGAGGAATAAATGAAATTATACAAGTGAAGTAAGACAAAGAAGCTACTTAAAATCTACCTCCCTTCCAGAAAAGGTTGTTCCGCCTCCCTCCCCTCCCCCCTCTGCCCCTCACGTCTAACCTTTCCCCAGGCAAAGACGGAGAGGCCCACAAGTAACCTTTTCTTGCCCAAGGCCTAATCCCATCAGACTTGGCCCCTGACAAAGCTCCATCAGACACCGCCCAGGTGAAAGTCCGTTAGACCATAAATAAAAGGACCCATCTCTCATTGACTATGTTGGGAGGCAACAAGAGAAGAATCCCTAATAACAAATCCGCATATATTATTTATTGCCCCTTAATGGAAGTACGCATGCAGTGACCCTTGGCGTAGCTTCATTAAGAAAAATGATTTTAATATTAATACTGTCTCTTCCGCCTCGAAGGAAAAGGTATCATGTAACAGGTGGAGAAGGGGTTTTAGGTGCCACATCCGGAGGGTAAGGTGACCAGTTCAGTCTTCCCTGGTGAACCCTCTACCCTTGGGTCTGTACATTCTTGTTCAGGAGGCTCCTTCGTCTTCCAGCTCCTGAACCTCGGCCCATCTTTCGGGAAACCCCAGCCCCTCCTCTGGGAGACCGGGCTCCATCCCAAATCAACCTCCTCCCATGCCCGAATCCCTGGTGTTTTTCTCCCAGTCTGAGCAGTTATGTACATAGCAACACCTCGACCGGGAGAAGGCTCGAAGGGGAGGCCCCCAGCTGAAGGCACGGACCTTCCAAAGCGAGTCTGTTTGTGACCTCCCCACCCCGTCAGTGTAAACCGATGGCTCACCTACTCGGTTTCCCAATTTTATAGCTAATAACTGTTGGGCTAAACAGACATATACCCCAAGGACAAAAAAAATTCTCATTTGTTCATTCATTCTACAAACATTTTGGGGCGCCTGTGTGTGCCAGGAGCTCACCTAGGCTCTGGGGACGGTTGCTCCTCTCCTGCAGGTTGCACCCTAGCAGGGCGAGTGCTGGATATCTCGCCCGAGCCCTGCCCTCACCCCCGCCCGCCCCGCTCAGGCAGAGGGGCCGTAACAGTTCCCTGCTCTTGCTAAAAGGAGCACCGCCATCCCTTGTTGGGTTCCCTTTGCCTGCCTACATCCTCGCAAATGGTGGCTTTTTAAATCTTTCCTCAACTATCTCATCAGAGTGGGATGTTTTCTGCGGGGACCTGGCTCAGTGCGAAATTTCCTAGATTTGGTAAGTTCACGATGTCGACACGCTTAATGTTCTTAGGGAATATTTGGTAATATCATCATGATCTCTGCAATTGACTCTCAAAGGGATCGGCAAAAAATAAATAAAACATATTACATATCAGGTATCACATCATAGACGAGCATAGACGGAGCAAATGCAGGAAAATACTAGCAACAGTTCGCTCTGGAGGAAGCTAACACGACAACTCATTTTATCACCCTTGCGACTTTTCAGTAGGAATCTGAAGCTGAAAATTTTCAAATTAAAGGTAAAAGTAAAAAAAAAAAATCCTCCCCAACAAGATGCTGTAATTCTTATGTATTCTTGAAACTTTGAGACAGGATTAAATAAGTCTCAAGGATGCCATAAGAGATAGAAAATAATTTTGTAGCAAATCCCCTGAGTCTCAGCACACTGAGGCTGTAATTTAGGTCACCTCACCTGGGGATGGAACTGCGTGAGTGACTGCTTTCCAACGCGCACGTCAAAAACAGGCCTCTCCGACACGCATGTCAAAAACAGGCCTACCCAACGCGCACGTCAAAAACAGGCCTCTCCAACACGCATGTCAAAAACAGGCCTACCCAACGCACACGTCAAAAACAGGCCTCTCCAACGCACACGTCAAAATCAGGCCTACCCAACGCGCACGTCGAAAACAGGCCTCTCCAACACACATGTCAAAAACAGGCCTACCCAACGCGCACGTCAAAAATAGCCCTCTCCAATGCGCACGTCGAAAACAGGCCTCTCCAACGCGCACGTCAAAAACAGGCCTACCCAATGTGCACGTCAAAAACAGGCCTACCCAACGCGCACGTCAAAAACAGACCTACCCAATGAGCACGTCAAAAACAGGCCTCTCCAACGCGCACGTCAAAAACAGACCTACCCAATGAGCACATCAAAAACAGGCCTCTCCAACGCGCACGTCAAAAACAGGCCTACCCAATGCGCAGTGGCGGCCCACGAAGTGAGGCTTGCTTTAACTGGCTCCATTTTGGGGCCACGTGCAGCCTTCCTCATTTTCCATGCCTCCCTGGGCTTGCATCCTTCCATCTTCCCATCTCTATATCCAAAAGACACCTGTGTCTTCAGAATGGCAAAAAATAAATAAATAAACAAAATTAAAAATTATCCAACGCTCAGACTAGCCTAGATCACAGATTGTGTCTTTAAAACATATTCACGCTGCTCTCGGGTCTTTTCCATAGAAACAGACGTGCATAAATCCACTCTATGACAAGGCCTTTTTGTTAAACCAGTTTAAAAATATTTCCTTGAAAAGGGTCCAAGACAGACATGCCTGATGCCAAGCAGGGTTAGGGTGAAGTTTCAGTGTGTAATCATCACCACTTCCTACAATTCGTTTCTGCCATAAATGCCAGGGCATTTGCAAATCCTGCTTTAGCTGAGCAGCCAGGACCGACACCTCTCCCGGCTCCTCCTCAGCCCGTTTACAAGCCGATGCGACATTTACGGACCCTCAGTCTGTGTCCGGTACTGCGCTCTATAAACCACTATCTTATTGGGTCCTCACTACATTGTTAGGTAGAAGGTATGATCTCTACTTGACAGACAAGATACCTGAGGTGAGAATGGCTAAGTCACTTGCCCAAAGACACACAACTTGTGAACAGCAGAGCCAGAACTGGAGCCCAGATCCCTGACCCCACAATCCAGACCCCGGCATTACTCCACACCTGTGTCCCATCAACTGCAAAGCACCAACCTGGATTCCATCAGACCACTATGAGGCCGTGCGGAGACCCCAGAACTTCAGGAAAATTCTAGGACAAGCCAAACAGGAAAACAAGGACATTTTCTATCATAGGAAGAATGAAAGACTTTTCTGTTAAACTCTGACTTTTTTGCCTGTATCACTTGAACTTCACACTCATAGAAGGAAAAAAAAGAGGCCAATGTATTTTATTTCCATTTGTTCTATTCCTAACATTTTCATGGATCTCTCGGGATGATCTTTTGAACCAGAATCAGGTTCTCCTGCCACTCATCCGAGAGTTCAAAATGCCTGTTTCGTGCAGACTGCACCAAAAGCTTCAGAACATCTCTCACACACAAAAAGTACAATGCTGAATATGAAAATCTGAAAACATACTGCATAAGTAATGGTAGTAAAAAGCCGATGCTATTTTAAAGATATTTTAAAGATTTAGTATTTATCATTGTAACACAGCTTTTATGTTTGATGTACGAAGCTATGAGCTCAATTCTGAATCAATGCTGTTTTATTGTTTGCTGTTATATTTATGCAATGTTACTGTGAGCAAAGCAAAGCAGGCCAAGTCTATTCCCAACACAACTTATAAATAATGTACGTAAATAAACTAAGCAAATCTTCATGAAGCGATACATTATTTACCATTCCTTGTTGCTGAAATATGAGTTTAAGTTTTGGTTACATATTAATGTAAGATCTTCGCCTTTTCTTGGTCTCCCTGGGGAGTCAAATCCTAAAGCTTAACTCAGAGTTAACCTTGCAGGTCTTCCTAACTGGTAACTAAAAGCCACAGTCCTCTCCAGGGTCAGCAACCGAAAGCCGGACTCGGGAAGCAACGTCTCCATCCTAGGCCGGTTATCAACAACTATCCCAGGAAACTCTATGTCAGCATCACGGTGTGACCAACCCAAGCAGGGTTAGTCTTTGGCCAGTTGGATTTTGCAAGGAAAAAATCAGTACACTAGGAATTTAGCTCACTGATCAAAGCTACATACATTTTCATATCTTACATTCCAAGTGGGAATCTCTTACCCTTTCTTCAGGTTTAGAGTATATTTAATGATTCGTTCTCTCATTCAAGTGATAGCAGCTGACTCCTACCAAGGTGCCACGTCCCGTCCACGTTAGGATATCACAGTGGAACGAGACAGGGAAGAATCTCTTTACAGAGATGACACTGATGACAGAGTAGAGAATGAGACAGCGAACAGGTAAACAAATAAACAAGATAATTTCTGTGGTAATGAAGAAAATAAAGCAGTGTGATCTGATGGGGCCACCTTAGAAAGGGAGGTCAGAGAAGGAAGTCCCATTTCAACAGAAGCCTTCTAGAGACAGACTAGCACTTCTTTAATGAGAAAGAGGATTATCTTCTTGTTTCTTTTTTGTCTGTTTAGTGACAGCTGAAGGTCACTGATACTTGGGAAGAAGGCAGCGTAAACCCCGTGGGGAAACATTCCCAGGTAATCCGGGCAGAGTCATCCTGGAGAAAGGAGACAAGAGCCAAATGGCGGCCGCCACCCCTCACGAGAGCGGTGATTCACAGTGATGCCTGGCGGGAGTTCAAGGAGCCATTCTCAGGGTGGGTACCCAGAGATCACAGCAGAAGTGGGGGTGAACTAAGACAGTTGTGCGACCACGGGCAGCCGGAGTGGGCTCGGGAGGAAGAGGCTGGGGTCGGAGCTGACGACGTCCTGCCTTAGAGGCCGACCACGCAGACTGTACCCGATCTTTTTCATCCCTGTGTGATCCCTGCTTGGTTCCCGTGGTGTCACTCTCAGCCCCGGGAGCCTGGGGGTCGCACTTCTCTGAGACTTTCGCCCTCATCTCCTAGCCACGCTGGAAAAGCTCCACAGCTTGGCCACCCACAGGTACCGCCCCTGACAGATTAAATTCTCTGAAGTCGAAAGTCCAGACGAGATCCCCGAAGGTGCCCAGTCAACGTTCTGTCTCTAAAGAGAATAAATGAACCGACGACCGAGGACAGAGATGAAGGGCTTAGTTAGAGGACCAGGCCCTACCTCGAATTTGTGAGGAGGGTCAAAGTGGACTCTACCTACAATTACGGCACCTTCGCTGTGTGGTCCTTATTAATGGGCCTTGTTTTCCTAACGCCTAACATTTATTTCAAGCTGTCTGCACCTGTTCTCTCCATCAGATAAAATATCTGCCCCCTCAGTAAAACACCGGGTAGAAAAGACTGCAACAAATGAACTCCAAGTAGTCAAGGACTCGAAACAGTTTAATATTATTCAATCGCAGTCCTTATTAAAGACTCACCCATAGGGCGGAGGTGGGTGGAGGAGAGAGAACGGTTGCCGTCTGCCAAGGACACTAAATAGGCCATTTAAGGGAAGGGACGGGAGGAAGGACACAAGAAAGTGAATTTTTTTTTTTTTTACTTTTTATTGACATTTATAAGAAAATTGTGCTTACCACAAGTACACAGGTTGATGAGATTTTTAAAAACTGAACACGCTCACGTCCTCAGCACTTAGATGACGAAGTTGAGCGTGGCCGGCACACTCCCCTGCCATGTTCCTTCCTGCCCCCAGGGGCAACCACTCTCCCAAAACCTCCAACGCCATTGATGAGCTTTGCCTGTTTCTGACCCTTGCGTAAATGAATCATAGAGCGTACTCTTTTGTGTCTGGCTTCTTTGGCGTCACGTTACGAGTGTGAGATTTGTTCATGCTGTTGTGTGATTCGTTCCCATTGCTATACAGTATAAGAAGTCACCCTGTAAATGTCAATATTTGACCCTCAGGACTGAATTTCAAGCATGCTCAAAGAGAAAAAAATATAAACTCATCCCCAGAGTAAAATTAACTTCCCTTGGCTGAAATCATTTTTATTTTGCTCATTGAGCACTGAGCTCATCACGCATTCTCTCAGACTTTCTTATTTAATTTGAAATTTACATCTGAGCTACTCTTAACGTCAGGACACAGACAGATGAGCTCAAGTCACAACCCTTTCCCAACGCCAGAGGAATGGAGCCAAGCTGTTCTCTTGCTCCGATTTCATTTCCTCTATCACAAGTAACTATGCTTGAAGATACACCAAGAACAGCTGCCAGAGACCCTTCCTCTGGGGAACTCACCCAGCTCAGCCAGGCAGTCAGTGGTTGGCATTTGTTCACAGGTTGCAGACAACAGAAAGTGCTTGTGATCAGCATCTAGACAATTCTAAGCCTTGCAAACACAGGCACACAAAGGCATAGGCTAGCGCTGCTCTCTAATTCCTAAGTGTATTCTCTGTCCCTTCTGCCAGCTTGCCTCTCCTAAATAACCTGCCTCCCGTCACACACCTGGGGAATACTGGCTTGGACCGAGAGGCTCCTGGTTCTCCCTAGACTACAAACCACACCTAATTTTTGCTTGCATGACAATAGAATGTAAAACGAGACAGGTAGAAGTTGGTATCGGTTTGCATGCCGGGTCTGGCAGGACGTGGTCGTGGCCAGCCTGTGAAAGTTTGTTCACTCTGTATTTCAAAAACCAGAGTTTAAAACAGCAGAACACTTTCAAGGTTGTGTGATACTAATGGTTCATTACAATAGGCTGTAAAACCATCAAGGGTCTTCTAAACTGGAACGGGCTAGCGCCCTCTGCCCATGTGGGGCGGCGGAAGAGGAGTCCCATGTTCTATGTTGGAAAACGTGAGGTCTCCTCACATCGCAGCATCGCAATCTGCGAGACCAGCGTCCTTTTTGAACTTCGTGGGCCCTACGTTTCTTCACAACCAAAGGTCTTTTTAATCCAAGTTTTATAAATTGTTCTCGTTTCCCAATGTAATTTTTTTTTTTGAACATTGGTAATTTGAGTCTGAAGAGAAATACTTGGGATTCAAGGATCTGGGTTTTTAGGACTCTTGGGAGGTCTTAGTTCTGGAAGTATATTTGGAAAAATGTCATCCCATTAGAAGAGAATTTGCCTGTTCTCAATAAACTGATTTTCTAATTCTTGAGCAAATAAATAAAAATCAGGCAGAGGCAAGAAATGTTGCCAGTCAGACAGGGCCCCTCATGTCCATTATCTCATTTGGTTGGTTGAACATTTTTAATGATGTTTTTTAGTTTTAAAAGGAACCTGTGCTCACTGTAAAAAATGACATAATCCAACAACGCGTAGAGAAAAAGTCGTGCATCTCCCTCCATCCTCAGCCTCTTCCCAGGGAAAACCGGTACACAGCCTGTATATACCCTTCCAACCCTTTTTCTGTGCATTTAAACTACAGATACAAAAATCGGATTGACCTACTTACATAGCTTGCTTTTTCCCTTTAATTACTTCATGAACATCCCTCCAAACCGACAGATACTGGTGAAATTCATTCTTCTAAATGGCTGCATAAAATTCCAATGTATGGATCTTCTTTTTTTTTTAGAGACAGAGTCTCGCTCTGTTGTCTGGCCTAGAGTGCCGTGGCGTCATCATGGCTCACTGCAACCTCCAACTCCTGGGCTCGAGTGATCCTCCTGCCTCAGCCTCCCAAGCAGCTGGGACTATATGTGTGCACTGGCTAATTTTTTTCTATTTTTAGTAGCGAAAAGGTCTTGCTCTCGCTCAGGCTGGTCTCGAACTCCTGACTTCAAGTGATACTCCAGCTTCAGCCTCTCAGAGTGCTGGGATTACTGGCATGAGCCACCGCACCAGGCCTGGATCTTATTGAATGGTTTTGTTGATGGACAATGAGGTTGTTTCCAGTTTTTTTTGTTTTGTCAACAAAAGCAATGCTGTAATAAATACCCTAGTACACATGTTCTTATATCCTGGTGCTTTATTTCTATTGGCTTAAATACAATTTGCTTTGCAGGGTCAGAGCTTAAGTACGTTATCCATTTTAATAGATATTAACATACTACTTTCTTTAATCCATCTGAACTTTATGCGTGGTAAGGTATAGGGTATAATTTTTGTTTTCTTCCACATGTGTAGCCAGTTTTGCCAGTATCACTTATAAATAAACCACCTGTTGATATGCTACAGGCCACTTTTGAATACACTAAGCTCTCATAAACACCTGGATCTTTTTCTGGAGTTTCTACTCTGTTCCTCTGATCTATTTATCAGATTTGATGCCAATACCAAGCAATTTTGATTATAGTAGTTCTAAAGTTACTTTGAATATCCAGTAAGGTACTTCTTATTATTATTATTTTGCATAATTTTCTTCACTACATTAAGATACCTATTCTTCCATTTGAACTTTATCTAAAAGATCCCATTAAGATTTTGAATGCAACTGCAAACATGTATTTATTGATTTTGAAAAAACTGAAAATTTTACAGTTTTAAGTCTTCCACATAAGTGATTATATATCTCCCACTTAACCAGTATGATTTTTTTAAGGTATTTTTAGGGGGAGGTTTTGTTCTATTATAAATGAGATGCTTTCCAAAGTCCATTTCTAGCTGACTGATGCTAGTAAAAAAAAAAAATCACCAATGTTTTTGTATTTTTCATATATTTAAACACCTTATCAAAAACTCTTA
The DNA here is from genome assembly GCA_004363605.1 of Indri indri. Taxonomy (NCBI): domain Eukaryota; kingdom Metazoa; phylum Chordata; class Mammalia; order Primates; family Indriidae; genus Indri; species Indri indri. The sequence goes on from RJWJ010027014.1 coordinate 20,585, forward strand.
TCAAATCTAGTATTTTTTTAAGTCTCTTGAGTTGCTGTGTCTGGTCATATCACCCGCAAATACAGAAATTTTATCTCTTTCGGTATTTATACACATTATTTACTTTTCTCATCTTATTGCATTAGCTAGTACCTTAAATCTATGTAAATAATTATGGTCCCAGAGGGAAGCCCTGTTTTATTCCTGATTTAAAACAAAATAACTTCATCATTTGATTGCTTATTATATTTCCTAAAAGAATTTGATAATCTCTCCATGTTTAAGTAAAATTCTGTATATTACTACTTTGCTTACAGTTTTATCAAGAATGGCTACTTAATTTCACAAAATTATATTAGGGCATCTAATGATTTAATCCTATGATTTTTTTCCCCCTCTTTTAGTTTGTTCATTTGAGGAATTATCTTGTAGATTTTCCGATATTAAAATAGCTTTATTTACAACAATAAATCCTACTTAGTCATGGTGTGTCATTTATTTTATACAGTGCTAGATTCAGTAAACTAATGTTTTAGTTAGACTTTTTGCATCTATATTTGGAAGTGAAATCAATATATAATTATCAGATTACCCTACCTTTATAAAATGAATGACGCTCAGAATAGTATGTAGCTGGGTTAAAGCCAGGCGCCCGCCATGGGGTCAAACTGGAGCAGAACCCTGTGCTTCTGATTCCAGCTGGGCGCTCGGTCTCCCATTTACCATGTCATCTCTCCCGGGGTCATCCTGAAATCCTCACCTAAACACGGGTGAGCAGAAATCCCACAGCAGGACCAACAGAACAAAGCCACCCTTTGGAGAACACACAAGAGAGCGGTCACCAGCCTTGCAAAGAAGAGCTAAGAACTGCCGGGAGGACACAGCCCCAGAGCGATGTCTCCGGTAGTTGACCCTTTACGATGGGACAGACAGAGCCCACAGGCCCCGCCAGGGACTGGAGATGGCAGGGGGCAACGGTGTTGATTGTGAAAATCTAAAGTAATGATAATGCATGCACACCCATTCCTTTGGAATTTACAAATAATAAATTTAGAGAGGTTAAATCATTCGTCAAAGATTTTATCCGAAGGATAATGAACCACTCCATAAAACTCTTTGAATTATGCTCCTTATGTTTCCGCCACGGCATTTTTCACTCTTACTGCAACTGTTTTACTTATCGGTGCTGTTCTTCTTAGTCGGCTGGCCCTGTTCCCCCACTGGAACGGAAGCCACAGAGGAGCAGGGGCCATATTGTATCATTGTTTTACCCACAGGCCTGAACACAGTAAAAGACACTCAAACCATATTTGTCCTATGATTGAAAAAATAAATGCCATACACCAGGTATACCTGAAATGATCCCTGCTTGAAGCCTATGTAGAAAGGACACCCATTTTCCCTCCGGATGGCGGTCCCATTGTGCGCAGGTTAGTAGTCGTGCTGTTTGCTAAATATAAAATGTGCTGTACGTTGAAGTCTGAGCTCTCCATATCAATCTTATACAATCACTTTATTTGACAGCGACATTCTTTTTAAAGGCGAATCAGTGTGAACTCCCAATATCCCAAATTAGATCAAGCACCCAAGTTCAAATGAGTTGGCCATTAATTACTCACCACCACTGGCCTAAGTTTGAAACCACCAGATCTCATTTTTCACGGGGCTGACATCCTGAAAGGCACCATTTGTCAGGAGACCGCCCTTGTATTTTGTCTTTTTCCTCCATTGTTTCACTGAATTAACCAAAGCAATATTAAATAAGTTGCTAAATACAGATATTAGTTCATTTGTAGCTAATTATTATAGGTAAATGATGCAGTAAATGAAGCACCCTACGCCCTCCCTCCTGGCTTTTTTTTTTTTT
>RJWJ010027015.1:0-22552 GCA_004363605.1 Indri indri
AAGGAGGATCACTGAGCACTAGTCAGCTGAAGTCTGAGTTGCTCTGCGACGATCGAGACCACTTTCATTCACATGTCTGGTGTACAGGAGGGCCTGGTTGGAGTGCTGGACTCAGGTGGGCCCCTGTTCTTCTCCATAACTCACAGAGCCTCTCCAGGAGGTGTCTCCAGCAAGATAGGCAGACTTCTTACGTGGCAGCCCAGAGCTCTGAAATAGCAAGACAGATGCCACCAGTCCTCTTAAGGTTAGCCCTGGAACATGTTTAACACCACTTCCACCATTCTTTATGGGTGAAAGCCACCACAACCCTGCCTGGAGTGAAGAGGAGGGAGAAGCAGACAAAACTTCTCAATGGGAGGAGTGACCAGGACTAAGCAGCCCTCCTGACTCTAAGATTCCGTACATCAAACACACACTTCCTGAGATGCTGCTGGCTGCCACATATATGATATTTCCATACAAAGTACTCTCTGTTTGACTCTGCCAGAGTGGTAGACTATGGAATGCTCTTATGCTTCAGTTTTCCATAGTAGGGTGATCTCTCCCATTTAGTGAGTCTCTACACTCTGCGACACAACATTGAACCTGAAATGGCCTGAAGGTTCTAACCATTACCGGCATTCTCACCCACATGTGTGTGCCTGGATTAGAGAGACAGACAGACTGATAGAAAGGAAAACCCACAGAGTGAGTACCTGTTTTAAGGAGCTGGGCCAGAGCCTGGTCCCAATATCTGATCATCCTGATGGAAACCCGCCAAACTGTCCCCATATTCCTTGTGAACCTCTATAGTAAAGAGTCCCCTAACACCTGGCACTTTCACTGCAATACATCTCCATGCATTGTACTTACGTAAGTGCATATCCATAGCTTCGGAAATGGAGCAGCTGTGAGAACGCAGACAGAATGTAGGGGAATGGAAAAGGTGGAGCGGCTTCCCCCCATATCTAACATCCCATGCTGTGGGCATCGGTTAAGGGAAACAGTTGTTAATGTATTCTCATTTGAATTAATCTCCAAATGGAGATTGAAGTGGGTGAAGCGACTCAATGCTTCCTTTCATCCTCTTTTAACATATGTCCCGTCCAGCAGGTTAATGTAGAGAAGTATGGTTTCTATGAGGCTCTGATATATTGAAGCACTGGTAGGTTGACACTTTGTCTGATGCAACAGACACTGGAGTGAGATTCAGGAGGTCAGCACAGGTCTTGGCGGCAGATTTAACCCCAGACCTACAGGACCATGGACAAGATTCTCACTGCTCAGGGGAGATCCCAACTTGAAAAGGATGCTTAGTTCCCAGAGTGAATAGAATTCAGTAGGCCACTCCAATCGGTTTCACAAGCAAATTTGCATATATTTTACATGTTTTATTACTAAATGCAAACTGTTTATTCCTAAAACAAAATTACCATTGGTGTATGACAAAATATTGGATTGAAAATCATATCCACCCAAAAAATCTATGGTACCTAAATTTCAATCACCAAAGGTATACATTGTGTACACTTACCTGGGTGTGAAAGCATCTTGAAAGCAGAGCATTATGGACAGGTCGCAGGATTTCACAAGGATCCTGGGGCAACAAAAGAGGCATTAATGGGCAGGACTTTCATGTCACATCCCTCAGATGGACACAGGGCAGCATGCCGGGACTGGATTGATGACCCGGTGAAGAGGAGTCTGGGTGCTCTCACCTTCCCACTAATGTCCTCCTCAGGAGTCCACCAAAACCAGCTGGTGATTCTAGGTGTTTTTTTTAAAAGTCCTCCTCATCATCAGAAAGAGTAAATTTCTACTTTCCAATATACTCCTCCCCACCCCGCCCTCATCCTCTGTTCTCAGATACCCAAGGGTGTGCTGGGCCATGATCAAAGCAGGGGAAGGTGCCGCTGGGTCAGGAATCAGGACTGATTCCATTATGCTGGCCACTGCAGTGGGGCGGGATTTTCATGCCGTGAAGTTAATGCGATGAGTTTTATTTTGTCCAGCGCACGTGGTTGGAGGTGAAAAAATAAAAGATCTCCAAATGGCTTGAGGAAAGAAATGATTGAGAAGGAAGTTACTTATTGAATACTTCTCATACTTGGTTATAGCTCTGGATTCATACCCTTAAATCAGCACCATTAAAAGCAAAGAGAAAAAAAGTTAAAGTAAGGAACTAACAAGAAACAAAGAAACACAACAATTTCCTATTCAATCAGCAAGACAGGGTACCCAGGAGGGCTCTTACCGGCTCATCCTCAGTCACCTCCAAACACTGTGGGCCAATGGCTGTGGCTCAGCAGCTGCGGGTCCTTCATTGGCTGAGTCCCTAGGGAGTTAGCGTGGGCTCCTCTCATTGGACCCTCCCATCTTCCCAGCGATGCATAGTCACAGGGACTTAAGTTTGGTGCTTTAAAAAATGAAAAGTTTTAGTCTGGAAAGGAACAGAAACTAATAAATCTCAATGACTTAGAACAGTAATTTCAGTTTCTAGGCAGCTTCAAATAAGTATTTCTCTCAATGTTTGATTTAGGTGTCTGTGGTGTTTGTGTCCTCTGTTAAGTATTTCAATGGATTCTCTAATATGGTCAGGTGAAAACAATGTTTGATTTCCATATATTTCTGTATTAACATTATTTTCTGTCATTTCATTCTCATAATTTGTTACCCCAATAAAGTGATATCCCTTTGTTTGTTTAGCAACAGGCACCACTAGATAGTGACAGCTCACGTCATCTCTTCTTTTGTCATTGACTCAGTACATCACAGGGAATAATCTGATGTACTCTTTCTCCCTTCTTTTCAACATCAAATGCCATTTCCCCCTCGTTATTGACAGTCAGCCTTGTCCTTCAGGAATTCATCGCACAGCCCCATTATGGCACACTTTTAACATTGATCCTCTAACACTCCTATTTATTTTCATTACTTACAAATGAAAACCACAATAAAAATTTCCTAACTTATTTGACGTCTTAAAATAACTTCTCACATAATACAATATGTATGAGATCAGAATGCAAGAATAAGGTTGGAAAGCCAATTGTATGTCATATTGACACATGTTAGCATTTTCAAGCACCATCTAAGAGCAAGACAGAAATTAAGTGACTTTGTGAAATGCAGAAAGAACTGGCCCACGATTCTGTTTGTGAAGAGGCTTATGGCTCTGAATATACCCGTTGCCTTTGTATGTGTAAAGCCATCTGCAGGCATCAACCGAGGGGATTTATTTGCATGTGATTTTGTGGTAGACTTTCTCGATCTCCTTGTAGTGCAATTGCTTTTTGACAAACCTTTTAATATGATTTCTGTAATATTACAAAACAGTGATAATCCTGAAGAGAGGTCTCAGTTTGTCCTAAGCCTTGACTCCAAGGAATCAGAGAATAGTTTTGGAGGTACAGAAACCCATCAGAGTTCTTCAACATTGGATGGAAAACATGAGAAATTCATTCTCCCTTCTCTATCAGCCATTGGCCTCTTTCCCACCTGCACTGCTCAGGGAAGCTTCTCTAGCTCCTTGCCCTGCTACCATTCTTTCTTTTGAGCATGTTTGGTGTCTCTGTGGAAGTTCCTATTGCCCTTCTATGGAATCAAGATGTGGTTTGATTTTTGGTGATTATCTAGTGTGGATTTCATTTGTTTGGCTGAGAATGACATCATTTTCAGGGTTCTTGCAGACTATCTTATAGAAGGGTTAGTTAAACTTATTTTAAAAGTGCAAGGAAAACACTTAACAAAATGGACCAAATGTTGGGCTTTAGAGCAAATCCTAACAAGTTTTGAGAATGCATTCATGGAGTACATTCCCTTTCCTCAAGGGCAAAAAGAGAACAAATCAATTTTTTAAAGGTAGAATGTCTGTTTTGACATGAAGCAAAACATTTATATACCAAGAAACCAACAAAAAGCATTAGGACCCTGAAGAAAACAGGGTGGACATTGGAAAATCTTACCATTAACATTAATAGTAACAGTCGAATCGCTGGAGAAAAAAGAAGGAACCATTCCAGTGCTCTTCATTGTTGACCTTCCTCCTATTTTGCTTGGATGCAAGGAGCAAGATGTTTTTCCCCCTTGCAGTTTTGGATTCATATTTTTAAATCAATGTACCAAAAATCCAAGCAAGCCAACAGGTGAAGAATTAACCCTGTTTCCCCTCAACCTGCAGGCTGAGTTTCATGTGAAGTGTCTTATGTGCTTTAGCCTAGCTCCCTAACACTTTGGCCAATGACCGTGGCTCAGAGACTGCAGGTCTCTCAATGGCTGAGGCAGCACATACTTGCACCTTTCACATTGGAGAGTCCCATCACTCATGCATAATTACACAACGTAATGTTTCAGTTTTAAAAGCAAGAGATTATAGGCTGGAAGAACCAAGAATTGGATAAATCAGAACCAAACAGAAGAGTAATTTCACTGTCTAGGGAGCTTGAGACACAAATTTTTTCTTAAAAATTTGATTTACCTATGTCTATTATGTGTTTCTGTCCTCATTGATACATTTAAATAAATCCCCTATATTGCATGAAATGAAAAGTTTTCATTGGAGATTTTCTGATAGTCACTTATGGTTTTGCCCTTTATGTTTTGCGATATAACACACACACACACACACACACACACACACACACACAAACACAAACACACACAAATCAATCCTCTGGAAAATTCTACCATACACTTGTGGAAGATTCAGAATGAAAATGTAAATGACATTATTACCAGAACAATTGTGATCCGAATGATTTTTATAAAGAGAGACCTAGAACTATAACTGAACAAATGACCATTTAGTAAAGCAACTAAATGCAGAATCAATAAACGAAATTCATTAATGTCATTGGAACAAATTGCACAACAGATATAAGTTACAGCAGAGCTGACTGAAAAGTGATCTTACTAATAATCTATCTAACACAGTAAAATAAACTATCAAGGAGAAAGTAAGAGCAATAAACTCACAACACAACTACCCTTTGTTTAATTAAAACACGTGTGTCCTAACTTGTTATCTGTAAGTTCTTTCTCGGCCTTGAAAAAGTTCCTGAGTGGACAGTAGGAATGCGAACTTCTCCCGCCTCCTCACCAAGAGACAGTACCTGATGCCTCCCGCTATCAAGAAGAAAGAAGAGGCCGGGCACGGTGGCTCACGCCTGTAATCCTAGCACTCTGGGGGGCCGAGGCGGGCGGATTGTTTGAGCTCAGGAGTTGGAGACCAGCCTGAGCAAGAGCGAGACCCCGTCTCTACTAAAAAAAATAGAAAGAAATTATCCGGATAACTAAAAATATACAGAAAAAATTAGCCGGGCATGGTGGCGCATGCCTGTAGTCCCAGCTACTCGGGAGGCTGAGGCAGTAGGATTGCTTGAGCCCAGGAGTTTGAGGTTGCTGTGAGCTAGGCTGACGCCGCGGCACTCACTGTAGCCAGGGCAACAGAGTGAGACTCTGTCGCAAAAAAAAAAAAAAAAAAAAAAAAAAAAAAAAAAAAAAAGAAGAAAGAAGGAACTAATTTGTCCTATCAATCTGCTATGGAAGAAACAGAAAAAAACCAACACAGCAGCTTCACAGCCACTTTTGTTCTCAGTCTCCGGAAGCAGAGAGGGAAAAAAGGCCATTCCTACCCTTTAAAAGCACCAAACAACTTTCCTCGCTGCCCGACATTTCTTTCCGCCCTCTGTGAGTCCTGGCCACTCTTTCTTTCTCTCTCTCTCTGTCTCTCTGTATACATATCTCTCCCTATTTATCTCTCTCTTGTTCTTTCTTCTTTCTTAGGAAAATAAATAAACTTTTACTTCTGTATATCCTAATCACTGTCTGAGAACTCTTTCTCTCCTCACATAGGGAATTCACATCCTAACATTTGGTGGTCCATACAGGGAGTAGAAACTGAGCCACTGAGTCCCTTCTCTGCCTCCGTAGGAGGAGCTCATTTTTTGGCATCTGCCTTGAGACTGCTCCATCCTCTGTCATACAACTCCCAGGATTTCATTGCTGGTGCCCTCATTTAGAATTTGGTAAGTCTCTTGGTTTCTGTAAATTCTGGGACTGGTCATATGCACAGGGTTGGGAGTTATACCGTTCTGCTTTGGTCAAGGGAAAACTCAGCGCTGGGTATACCACTCAGGAGGGTACCTTGGAGGAAGGCTTTCTAACCACCCTTCCCCTGGGGGTGTCTTGGAGGGCCTTATGCCTCCTAACCGCCCCCATTGTTCTTCACCCAGACCCATGGATGCCTGGCTTTGGGGAAGATCTCTAGGTCTCAGTGTGAGTGAGAACTTGTGAATCCCTGTTTTCTGGCCAGATCTCTAGGTCTTGGTCTGACTCAGATTTTGGGATGCCTGATGTCTGATCAGAATTCCGAAGGTCATCTGAATTAGGGGATGCCCACTCAGACTTCTTCTGTTTTCAACATATGACCATCCATAAAGCATCTTTTTGTCTTTCATAGTTGTCATCAGGGACAACATTACGTTACACGACAAAAGATATAAACTCACAACGCAACTACCCTTTGTTTAATTAAAACACGTGTGGCCTAACTTGTTATCTCTGAGTTCTTTCTCAGCCTTGAAAAAGTTCCTGAGAGGAAAGTAGCAGTGTGAACTTCCCCCGTCCAAGAATGGATCCCTTAATGACAATGCTATTCTGCCACTCAACCTTCTGTTGCCACTGGCACAGCAAGGGGGTCTGAGGTCTTTACGTGCAGCCCTTTCTTGAAACCTGCTAGAAATCCTAATCTTCGCTCTGCCTGGTACATGTTACTTTTTACTCCTGTATCTCTCACTGTCTCCACTTTCCAGATAAGATTTCTTTTTTGGCTCCTCCTGTTCCCCCTCCTCCTTCTTCTTCTTCTCCATCTCCACCACTCTTGCCTGGCTGCACTTGCCAAGGCCAGCCAGGCTCCCTCCCCACCTTTATGCTAATTCCCTTTTAGGGAGGCTGCAGGTTCAGAAGACATTGTACATTACTCAGAGTGAGGATAAAAAGCCACTCCTTTTCCTTTCAAGACCATCCTCTTTGCTACTTACATCCTGACACCCGGGAGGAACAATCCATCTTAGCAATGCATTTCATCTCCCAGGTGGCCCCCAATATTCAACATAAACTACAAAAGGTTGAAAAGTGGCCTAACTCCACAAGTGGAACTTTTAAACTTGGACTTCAAGGTCTTTGATAACCAGGATGGGGAGAGGTAATAGAAAAAAGAGTGGGAATGGGCTGACAGCAAGGACCCAAGAACAGAAAAAGCTTTTCAAATGGAGGCTACCACAATAGGAGAGGTTTTACAGAGACAGTTACTCAAGAGGCCCAGGCAAAAAGACATTAAGACCACACTCTTCTACAGGAACTGAGCTCTGAATCCATTATGACCCTCGGTCCCTCGAGTAAGAATTGCCCCAGGGAGTGGAGCTCACCGAGACCATGCACTGTCTACAAAAGGGAGGGGCACTGGAGGAAAGAGTGCTCTCTCTTTAAGACAGGGGACCTCACTTCCCCTCTGGCATAAAGAGCCCTCCCATTAGCTGGCATCCTCCACACCCACCGATCCTCTAGAACTACTTCAGTCTGATGGACATGTCTGGCTTCAGAGAGGTTCAACTTCACCACACTGGAATGGCTAGACATTAGGTAACTCTTTCTCTTTGTGTCACAGGTAAAGAAACTGATTTTATTTAACACTGGAGCCACTTACTCTGCCCACCCTGAATTTTTGGGACCTCTGTTTCCGTCTCCTATCTCCATCATCGGAGTGGAAGGTAAAATAAAAACACCCCTGTGTATTACACAGCTTCTCTGCCCACTGGGAAATGAAGTCTTGGCCCATTGTTTTTTGTGCTTCCCAAATGCCTTATCCCAGACTGAAAAAACATATCTTGGTTACATCAGACTCCTAACTCCTTTAAGGCTTCCTTTCTCAGGCTCTTAGAAAAAGACTTAACTGGGATGAGACCTCCTTTCAAAACAGAAAGTTAGAAAAAATTAAAAGAAAAAGGAACTAGTATGTAGGGGAGAGAGACACATAAAGAAAGTCACAAATATGAAAATATATATATATTTTTTATTTCTGGTAAGGAAGTTTAAAAGGAAAGAGTATAATTTTGCATAGGAAGGAAACTTGTATGAAAATTTTGGTCCTAAAAATAACTGGGGGTTTAAGAAAGAAACTTTGGGACAAAAACAGAAAGTCCAAATATGTTGAAGGTAGTCTGTACAAGTCAAGAGAAGGTTCATGGAGGAGAATTTAGAAAATAATCTAGTATGTGTTTAAGTCGACTATAATGAAAGGGAAATCTCTGTTTAAAACAATAAAATTCTGTGTTCTCAGTTTAAAGAATATGTATATACATAAAGCCTCTTCAATTTCTGTTCTTCTATACATGTTTAAACAAATGGGCAAATTACATCAAAGTTTCAAAACTCCAAGAGTGAATCCACCAGTACAGAGTTAAAATGAAGAGTTTATTAAACTATCTCTCTATTTCCTTAGACAGCCTAAAGCTGTGGTTGCTTAGTTACAGGTGTGAAGATAAAGCTCACAGTCTACGTGTATTTTATCAAGCATTCAAGGTCACTTAAAACAGCCAGTTCTAGCAACGATGTAAACACTAAAAATTCATTTAATACTAAACTTTGAGAGAAGAGATTCATACCCATATAACTTGCTACATTGCCTTTAAAACCTTCTGATGACTATCACTCTTGAATAAATGAAAGCCATTGTTTTGCAGTCACCTGTGATTCTATTTAAACAAATGTTTTAGACCTATAAGGTTTAGCAGGCTTTACAAGAACAAAATCCAGTCCTTTTAACCTCAAACTAGTTTTAATAATAGAGCCACTAAAATCCAAGGGAAACTTGCTAGGCTTATTGGTATATTAAACCATACAGGAATACCTTGTCAAGTATAAAATAATGTTTAACTTTCTTTGGCTTTTATTTATATAAATATGTTGTGAATATCTATTCCAAATCTGTGTGAGATTTCTAAAGCTCTAGTATGTCTTGATACACACACACACACACACAGAGATACACATACATATCTGTATACAAATACAATTAATACTAATTATCTATGTTAAATTGTTATGTGTCGCAGAGATGGCCAGGTCTCCTTTACATCTTTGACCATGGCTATTGTAGGACTTTGTCATCCATACACAGTTTTTGTTTTATTTTGATTCCTCTTAAACAACAGTTTATAATCAGCTAAGTCCAATATTAATTTCTTTAAAAAATATTATAAGAGAACTTAAATGTTTTCTATAACTTCTTGTTTAAGTTTACTACTTTAAAATGTTTATAAAGAAATAAAATGTTTTATATAACATTTTGTTTAAAATATTGCTCATTCTCTTGCTTTTTTTTCCAGAGTCATGTCCAGTGTTAAATAAAACAGCAAAGTTTATTGGATGTGCCCAGGATTTAACAACTATTAAATACTGCCTAAGCAGAGGAGAGAATCTCAGAGCTTGAAGATAATGCCTATGTGCTAAAGGAATCAGATGAAGAAAAAAACACAGAAGCAAGAGACAAAAGCAGAACATACAAGAAATGTGGGATTATGTGAAGAAACCAAATATAAGAATTATAGGCATCTTGGAGAGAGAAGAAGAAAATACACATTGGCTTGAAAATCTATTTCTTGGTATATTGGAGGAAAATATGCCTAGCCTGGCCAGAAACCTAGATATCCATATACAAGAAGCACACAGAACTCCTGAGAGACTCAACATGAAGAGGCAAACACTGTGTCACATAATTATCAGACTGGCCAAAGTAAACATGAAAGAGGAAATCCTTTGCACACTAAGGCGAAAATAATGGATAACCTACAAAGGAAAACCTATCAGACTAACTGCAGATTTCTCAAATGAAACCCTACAAGCCTGAAGGTAATAAGGACCCATCCTCAATCTTCTTAAAGAGAACAATGGTCGGCCTAGAATTCTTTTCCCGGCAAAACTGAGCTTCACTTATGAGGGAGAAATAACGACTGTCCTGGAGAAGCAATCACTGATGGCATTTGCAAAGACCAGACTTGCTCTTCAGGAAGTACTCAGACTTGCATTATAAACTGAACAGTGCAATAGACACCCACCAAATTAAAAACACTCAAGAGTTAAATCCCAGAACCCAGATTACACGATGGCTTGAAAGGTAAAACAAAACAATAAGAACTTACCCAACAATCTGAACAGAAATATGCCCCAAGTATCAATCCTCTCAATAAATGTGAATGGCTTGAATTGTCCTATGAAGAGACATAGACTGGACGAGTGGATAAAACATCATAAGCCGAGTATCTGCTATCTCCAGGAAATAGATGTAACCTACAAAGATGCTTTCAGACTCAAGGTCAAGTGTTGGAAAACAAACCTTCAGGCAAATGGAAACCAAAAGAAAGCTGGGGCAGCGATTCTGATTTCAGACAGCATAAATTTTAAAATAGCAAAAGTAAAGAAAAAGATGGTCACTATATAATGGTGAAAGGAAAAATCCAACAAGAAGACTTAACAATTCTTAATATCTATGCACCCAACACAGGAGCAGCCAGATATATAAAGCAAACCCTGCATGAACTAAATAGCATGATAAACTGTAATGCCATAGTAGCAGGGGTTTTAACACCCCACTGTCTGAAGTGGACAGATCCTCCAAAAAAAAAAAAAAAAGAAACCATGAAATAATGGACTTAAACAGAGCTCTAGAACAAATGGATCTAACAGAAATCTACAGAACATTCCACCCAAATAAAGCCGAATACACATTCCTCTCATCAGCTTGTGGATCTTTCTCCAAAATCGGCCACATCCTATCCCGCAAATCAGACCTCAAAAAAGTTAAAAAAATAGAAATTGTACCATGTATCCTCTCAGACCATAGAGGTATAAAACTAGAAATCAATTCCAACAGAAATGCTCACTGCTTCACAAAGTCATGGAAATTAAACAATCTATTACTAAATGACTGCTGTGTGAAGGAAGAGATTCAGATGGAGATCAAAAAATTCTTTGAATTAAATGATAACAGGAACAAAAGATGTCAAAACCTGTAGGATATGGAAAAGCATTCCTGAGAGGAAAACTAATAGCATTAAATTCTCACATCCAAAAGACAGAAAACTCACAAATCAACAAAATAACAAACTGTCCCAAGGAACTGGAAAAGGAAGAGTGAATTAATTCTAAACCTAGCAGAAGAAAGGAAATAACTAAGATTAGAGCAGAACTAAATGAAATTGAGAACAAAAGAACTATACAGAAGATCAATAAAACCAAAAGCTGGTTTTTCATAAAGATAAACAAAATTGATAGCCCTCTTGCTAGGTTGACAAGAACTAGAAAGGAAAGAACTTTAATAAACTCAATCAGAAATGAAAAAGGAGAGATCGCTACAGACATCATGGAAATACAAAACATTATCTTTGAATACTATAAACATCTATATGCCCAAAAGCTACAAAATGTGGAGGAAATGGACAAATCCTTAGAAACACACAACCTCCCTAAGCTCAATCAGGAGGAAATACAATGCCTGAACAGACCAATATCAAGAGCAGAAATTGGAACAGCAATAAAAAATCTTCCAAAAAAAAAAGTCCTGGACCAGATGGGTTCACACCCAAATTTTACCAAACATACAATGAAGAACTCATACCTATATTGCAGAAATTATTCCCAAACATTGAAAAGGATGGTATCCTCCCCAACTCATTCTATGAAGCCAATATTACCTCGATACCAAAGCCAGGAAAGGATGTAGCAAAAAAAGAAAACTACACACCAATATCCCTCATGAATATAGACGCAAAAATTCACAACAAAAGTTTAGCACACCAAATCCAACAGCACATCAAAAAAAATAATTCACCATAACCAGGTGGGCTTTATCCCAGGGATACAAGGCTGGTTCAACATACGCAAATCTATAAATGTAATTCACCACATAAATAAAAGCAAGAAAGAGACCATACGATTCTCTTAATAGATGCAGAAAAAGCATTTGATAAAAATCCTGCACACTTTTGTGATAAAAACCCTCAACAAAATAGGCATAGATAGGACATTCCTTAAAATCATTAGGGCCATATATGACAAACCCACAGCCAATATCATATGGAATGGGGAAAAATTGAAAGCATTCCCACTTAGAACGGGAACTAGACAAGGTTGCTCGCTATTTCCACTTCTATTCAACATAGTGCTGGACGTCCTTGCCAGAGCAATCAGACCAGATAAGGGAATTAAGCATGTCTGAATGGGGGCAGAAGAGGTGAAACTCTCACACTTTGCTGATGATATGCTATTGTACCCAGAAAATCCCAAGGATTCAGCCAAGAGACTCCTGGAATTGATAAACAAATTCAGTAAAGTCTCAGGATACAAAATTAATGCACACAAATCAGTGGCATTTATATATCCCAATAACAGTCAAGCTGAAAATCAAATCAAAGATGCAAAACCTTTCACAATAGCATCAAAGAGATTTAAATATTTAGGAATATATTTAACAAAGGAGGTGAGAGATATTTATAGGGAGAACTATGAAACACTGACAAAAGAAATTGTAGATGATGTGCACACATGGAAATCCCTACCATGCTCATGGATTGGTAGAATCAAAATTGTTAAAATGGCCATTCTACCTAAAGTGATCTACAGAATTAATGCAATACCTATCAAAATTCCACCATCATTCTTTACAGATTAGAAAAAATAATTCTACCCTTCGTCTGGAACCGGAGAAGACCTCATATAGCCAAAGCAATCTTAAGCAAAAAGAAAAAAATGGGAGGCATCAGTCTGCCAGACTTCAATCTTTACTACAAGGCTATAGAACCCAAAACAGCATGGTACTGGCACAAGAACAGAGATACAGAACTTTGGAGTATGACAGAAATCCCAGATATAAAACCACCCTCATATTGTCACCTAATCTTCGACAAAGCAGACAAAAGTATACACTGGGGAAAGGAATCTCTATTTAATAAATGGTTCTGGGAAAAATGGATATCCGTATACAGAAGATTGAAACTGGATCCCCACATCTCAGAAAAATTAACTCACGTTGGATAACAGACTTAAACCTAACGTGCGAAACCTTCAGAATTCTGGAAGAAAATATGGGGAAGACTCTGTTAGACATTGGCCTAGGTTACATGCTGAAATAAAAAAAAATTAAAAAGAAGGAATTTATGAAGAAGACCCCCCCAGAGCAATCACAGCAGCAACAAAAATAAACGAATGGTACGTGATCAAATTCAAAAGCTTCTGCACAGCCAAGGGAACTGTCCTTAGAGGGAATAGACAACCTACAGAATGGGGGAAAATATTTGCTTTCTACACATCCAATAAAGGGCTGATAACAAGAATCTGTATTGAACTTAAGAAAATCAACAAGAAAAAAAATCAAACAACCCCACCAATAAATGGGCAAAGGACATGAACAGTAACTTTTCAAAAGAAGACAGAATAATGGCCAGCAAACACATAAGAAAGTGCTCAACATGTCTAATCATTAGGGAAATGCAAATCAAAACTACAATGAGATATCACCTAACTCCAGTGAGAATGGTCTCTATCAAAAAGTCCCAAAATAACAAATGCTGGTGTGGATGCGAAGAGATTGGAAGACTCTTACACTGCTGGTGGGACTGAAAATTAGTACAACCCCTGTGGAAAGTAATTTGGAGACACCTCAAAGAGCTAAAAATAGAAATACCATTTGATACAGCAATCCCACTACTAGGCATCTATCCAAAGGAAAAAAAGACATTCTATAATAAAGACATCTCCATTCAAATGTTTATAGCAGCACAATCTACAATTGCAAAGATGTGGAAACAACGCAAATGCCATCAATACATGAATGGATTAATAAAATGTGGTATATGTATACCATGGAATACTACTCAACTACAAAAAATAATGGTGATCTAGCACCTCCTATATTATCCTGGATAGAGATTGAGCCCATCCTTCGAAGTGAGGTATCACAGGGATGGAAAACCATGCACCACATGTACTCGCTATCAAACTGTTAATAATTGATCAACACTAAGGTGCTCACATGAGAGAAATACTCACTGGGTGCCGGTCAGGTAGGGGGATAGGGAGGTGAGCAGATAGAGAGGGTAAACCCACAACTAATGGAGACAGGGTGCACTGTATGAGGAAAGGACACGCTTGTGGCCCTGGCTTGTGTGAGGCAAATGCATTTCATGTAACCAAAATGTTTGTACCGCCATAATATCCTGAATTTAAAAAAGAAAAAAAATTAGGAATCATGGAAAAATCAAAGTTTTGAGGTCTTTGAAACGGAAATAAAACCCGAACACCAGTGTTTCATATTTACAAAAAAAAAAAAAAATCCCACTTATCGCAACCTTATTCACTGCTATAAGGGTTGATTTCAAGGACTGAAATTAACAATGATCTGGTTTCCTTGTCATCTTTCTCCTCAATTTCTCCACTCCCACCTGGCACCTACCTGCCAACAGTAAAACACACTCGACAACTGCTTAAAGCGACCACAACATTTAGAGACTAGATTTTACTCAAGCATTTCTCAAGACAAACTGGGCTCCTTCAACCTTAGAAAAAGATCTTTTAAATAATTCTCACGACTACAGCTAAGCTTCTGTGAATTACATCTTGGGTTCATATCTCTCTAGATTCACATCTCAAAGCTCAAACCAACAGACCCTCCAGAACCTGCTCGCACCCACGGCTACTCCCTGAGAGTCCACTGGCTTGTGCCTGCCAGCCCATCAACGACAACAGACTCTGATTCACTCAACAGAAGCCACAAACGCTGAGCTTTAATATGCTGTGCTATACAAGACATCTTACTTTCCTTGTCCTCCTTCTTATACTTGGAACTACCTAACTCACATACCCGGCCTATCCCCCTTTCCCCCATGCTGGGAAAAGATTGTTGTTTCTTTATGAACAGGCAGGAAAAAATACAAAGTAATCTTCAAAACATTCTAAAAGGGCTAATATACCTTATGAACAAATAATTTCTAGTGGATTTGACTGGTAAGATTTTAAATGCAATGTGGGCCATGTTCTCTTGGTTAGCTCATTTATTACTGCCTCTAGTGGTTTTGCTTTTAACTCTCATTTTCTGACCCTACATTCTCCGCTATCTGACATCATTCATACAAAGCCAAATTCAAGCTCTAGCTCTTTGACTCCAGCGAAAACCCCATTCTACCTGTAGCTTCAGGCTACCCATTGGCTGACTCCCGGTGGCTGCTCTGATTGCACACTCACATCATTGTCACATGATGCATAGAAGCGAGCCGCGAAGATTTCCTTTTTCAAAAATGAAAGAATATACCCAGGAAAGAAACCGATTCAGAAAATTCCGAATGATGTAGAGGAATAATCTTAGTTTCTAGGGAGTCTGAGATAAATATTATTCCATGAAAGGGCTGTATATGCAAAGCAGCCCTCCAAATGCCAAAGGAAATGAGAAACCAAAGAATGAGGCAGACACGTCCAGTGTGTTGGTAAAACGTGGTTCATTGTAGAACTTACAGACAAAAGCATAGTCCTGGGCGGCAGAAGACAGGTTACTCCACTCTATTGCTCCCTCCAGGTCCAGGGCTTATATACCATAGCGACAGGGGGTATGTGATCTCTAGAGACAATCAAAGGCAGCCCTCCAGACCAGGAAGAAATGCTATGTGTGCCACAGCTTATACTTTGTACAATAGCATCAAGGTTGCTTTGATCTAAGGCAGGATTTATGGTGAGTACATGTTCTTACCCTAAGGACAGTGAATAAAGTAGGAATCAGGAGGTGTTCACAGGACTGAGGTTAATCGGAAGCCAACGTGGCAGATTGGCATCCGAGACAGAGTCACTTTTGTCTCCACAGGGATAGTTTCTCGAACTTTTTTGGTTATTTATTTCTGCACTGTGTTTGTGTCCTCAATTACGATTTTAAATGAACTCCATAATACAGGTAATGATGAAAACTTTTGAGTGGCATATGTATGTCCTGTTAATACTCTTTTCCTTGTAGAGATGCTTATAATTTGTTATTTAAGCATTAAAGCTGTTTCCTTAGTTTGTCTTTTCTTAAACCACACCATTAGATCATGATTGTTCATCAGGTGCCCTTTTTCTCAACCACCCACTCAAGTGATAAATCACATGTGTTAACTGCTCCTTCTGATCTTCATATCAAACCCTCGGCAGTCCTGGGCCCCATTTGTCAATGCTCCTTCCTATAATTCATCCATATCAATCCCCTTACACTCCCAGTCTCCAATACACAGCCTTATTTTGGTGCATTTTTCATATTGTTTTACTAATACTCCTATCTGATTTTTGAATTTACAAATGCAAAATACCCATAGCACAATGAAATCATTCTAATGGATAGGATTTTTTAAAATGATGTCTCACATAAGAAAATATTTATGACATCGTACGCATGACCAACTTTGGTTAGTGTCATATTTACTGGCATTTTGACACAGCTACAGTGAGCATGAGAAAGAGTAGTTGGGGTAGTGAAATGCAGTTTTTTCACATGGTACACGGGGCTATTTCTTTGAAAAGACTAATGGCTGTGAAAGAGAATATGGAATCCAGTGGGTAGTTCTGAATGTGCTATACAATTTTGAGCCACCACCCACCAGGATTTACTTGCACATGATTTTCCTGGTAGTTTTTTTTGTTTCCTTGTGCAACAACCATTTATAAAATAATAATTTCATGAGATTTTTCTAAGATTCCAGAATAATAATAAGTAACATGTAATCACAATAAGGGGACTTACTTGTCCCAAATCCTGTCTCTGTTGATGTGAAAGAGAGCTCTGGAGGTGATCGTCCCCACTTGCCACCTGCACTACTCAGGGAAGCGCTCTCTAGTACCCTGCTCTTCCCCAGATTTCCTCATGAACAAGTGGTACTCCGTCAAAGGTGGGATAATTCGTGTGAGAGTCTCTCCAGGGAGGTTCTTATCCTTCGTCTGATTGCCCAAGAAATGTTTGGATTTTTGCAGTTCTTCCACCTTTTGGCTCTTTGTTTCACTGAGAGAGACAATTTTTATAGCTTTCTACATACTAATCAAAATTGTTATTTATAATTTGCTTCCAAAGTTCACAAGAAACACTTTTTAAAAAAATTACTACATATTGGGCTTTAAAGCAAATCATAATAAATTTCACAGGACCAAAATCTCAGAAAAGTCCTCTCTACACAGATGTAGAAAACCAGAAATCAATCATAAAGGAAAATAATGTGAAAACCACCACCTGCTATGATATTCAGCAATACATTTACATTAATAGAAAAACAAAACAAACATAAAGCCATTGGATCAATAATAAAATACAATGGAAATAAGAATATATTAACACTAATGTGAATATTAGCATTCAAATCACTTGAGGAAAAAAAGGTGTCATCTTAGTTCTCTCATGGCTGACAATTTTTGCCTTAATTTGATGTAAGGAGCAAGAGACATATCCCACAGAGCAGAAGGTCAACTGATCACATGAGCTGATGGATGCCACACCAGGAACATTTGAAAAGACCTCACTGAAATCTCCTAAAGTGTAGCAAGTTCAGCTTCTGCTCTTGGAGAGTCTGACCTCCATAACCCAAGTCCATAAAGCCAGAGGAATGACTGTGTCCATGTTTGGGCCACTCCTCCTCCCACCCAGAATCTACTGTTGTCCTGAGCTAAGTCACCCTGGCGTGAACAGTAACTCCCTGAGATGGCCAGCAGAGTGCTTCTGGAAATCAAAAGAGCTGGCTTTCCAGCTTTTTCCTCCAGTTCTGATCCTCAGTCAATCAGTAAAAGGAGAAATAGCAACACCACAGAATCCAAGCAGAGAATGAAAACCAAAAGGGATTATTACTAAGAATATATAAGAATATCCAACATTTACCAAGCTTAAAACTGCATTTATAACAATACACAGATGCTGAAAAATGCCCTAAATGTGAAATTTGCTCAAAAGACTTTGCTACTATTGCATTTTAAAAATTCCTAATGCTTACAAAATTACTTTCTAAGGAAAACTTCTTATCAAGGAAAAGATATCTATAATATGGAAATATGTTAACATTAAAATAATTGAAGATACTACATGTAAAAGTGTTTCTTAAATGTTTTAGGTAAGGGTAAATTACATAAATTCATCCAAATAACAGACTTAAAGGACCTGAGTATTAAGTATAATTGAAGTAATAGAGGACATCATTGAGCTGCCACTCAAACTGGGCAGCTGTCCCAAGTTGCTTCCTGGTACACCTATAAGGTAAAGGAAATTCTACTGGCCATAAAATGAAATAATAAATAGTACTAAAATAGGCCCAAATTATAGTAGGAAAAACATATTTGTTCCTTAAAAGAATATAATATGATGTGAAAACCAGTGAAGAAAACACACACACATACAAAATCTGAACAGTCCGTTGTACAAATAAGGATGCACAAATCCTACTTGAAATCTTAGCAATTAAATCTTTCTCTTAATTTGATGCAGGATTCAAGGGACATGTCTATATATTCCCTAGATTAATATACTTAAATCACCATCATTAAAACACTCAATCAAACAACAACCAAACATATGCTTTGAGGAACAAAAGTTATAAACAAAAATACCAACAACACCCAAACCAACACAGCAATTTCTTCCTACATCTCCCAGGATGAACAGCCCAGAAAGGCTCCTCTTGGATCATCCTGTCTCTCAGTCCATTTTGCATTGCAATAAAGGAATACATGAGGCTGAGTAATTTATAAAAAATGACACTTATTTAGCTCACACTTTTTCAAGCTGGGAAGTTCAAGGGCATGGCCCTGACTTCTGTTGAAGGCTTCTGTGCTGCACCATAATATGGCAGAGGTGATCAAATGAGAAGAGGACAAAGGCAAAGAGAAGACCTGAGGGGTGTGCTGGTTTCCTAACAGCCCACTCTCAATGGGAAATAACTCATCTATTCCTAAGGGAGCTAATCGAGTCTTGCCGGAGGGAGAACTCACTCACTAGTGCAAGACTGGCAGCAAGCCACTCATGAGGGATCCGCCTCTGTGTCCCAAGCCCTTTGCACTAGGCAATCTTCCCCACATTGGCACATCGGATATCAAATTTCATCATGAGTTTCGGTGGGGACAAACACATCATATCTAAACCATACCATACTGGGTAACCTCCCCAAACTTTTGGCTAGTAACTGTGGCTCAGGAGCTGTAAATCCTTCTTTGGCTAAGATACTGGAGAAAGGGGCAAAAGCTAATCTGACTGGATGATCTGAATAGCTCAGTGATTCAAAATTCCACTGTTTAGTCCTATCTGTTTCTTCAATCACCAAAACACCATTATCGTTATTAGAACTGTTCTGTGCAGTCATTGTCAGTTTGTATTTACCCATGTTTATGAACTTATTCCATTACCATTCCTTCCTGTATCTATCTCAGATTATCTTTCTTCAATCACTTGCTGTCTTCCCAAAGTACATTCTTCCGTATTCCTTTAAGGTGAAGGCCACTGGTGTAAACACTGACACTTTTCTGCTCAGAAATGTCTTTATTTAGGGAATAGGTTCTACAGAAAGCTGACTCTGAGGTGGAATTGAGTGTGCAGGACATTTGCTCAGGATCAACCCCTGAGGAAAGGACAGAAAGAGGCAGGAGTGTGAAGGGAAAGAAAGGCATCCTTATCGCAGGTTCAAAAAAATCCTCCTCTGAATGGATGCTCCCATCATCCGAGTGATGCATACTCATAGGTGATCAAATTTCATGTTTTATACAATTAAAGTTTACAGCCTGGGAAAAAACAGAATTGGTTAAATCACAATGCCTTAGAACAGTAATTTGAGTTTCTGCGTATCTTAACGTAGGTACTGTTTCTCAAAATTTTCGATTTAGGCATTTCTGTTTTGTGTTCATGTGCAAGAGTGCATATCCATATGAATTCCTTAATATGGATCAGCTCCAGAAAATTCAGTGGAATATGTCCCCTATATTAAGACAAGTTTCCCCACTTCGATCCCTAGAATTTGTTATTACAGCAGTAAAGCCATTTCTCTCATTTGTTTTTGTCAGTATGACACAACATTAGATGATGAGAGGCCACTTAGTACCTATTCTCCTCCTTCACCCACCAAGTGTATCATCCACTGTATTCCTTTCCCCTTATCTTCTTCCACATCAAACCCCATATTCCCCTCATCACTGCCAGCGAGCCGAGCCCTCCCACAGTTCATCGCACTGCCCAGTTATGGCGCACCTTTAAAGTCATTTCCCAAGTGCGCTCATTTGCTTTCAGAATTTACAAACGCAAACTGCAAGAAAAAGGTCCTCATTGATCTGATATGTTAAAATGAGTTCTCACATAACACACTATGCGTGAGCTTGGCGGGCAAGAATAACATTGGAAAAAACATTTGTACATCATTCTGGCAAACACTAGCATTTTGAAGCAACAACAATGAGCGTGATAGAAATTAAGTGATTTAGTGAAATGCACTTTTTTCGACCTAGTCTATAGTTCTTTCTCTAAAAAGCCTCATGGCTTATAAAAATGCCTTTGGCTTCCTACATTTTGGTCCAAATGTGTAAAACGATGTGGAGGCATCCCCCGCCCCCGACTCCCCCCTCCAGGGGGGATTTACTCGCTCATGATTTCGTGATAGATTTTCTGGATCTCTTTGTACAGCAAAGCTCTCGTTCTTCAAAGGCTTTTACAAGATTTTTCTAATATGACAAAGCAATGATAGGAATAATCCTGATAAGGGGGCTCATTTGTCCCAAATCCTGGCTATAATGAACCGAGGAGAGCTCTGGAGGTACCAAGACCCATCAGAGTCCTTAGGCATTGAACAAAAACAATTTTTTAAGTCACCCAGAACTTTATTCTCCCTCCTTGATCAGGAATCGGCGTCATTTCCGCCTGCACTACTCGGGGAGGTTCTCTCTAGCCTCCTGCACTGCCCCCATTCTTTCTCTTCAGCACCTGCTGCTCTGGCAAAAGTGAAACAGTCTGGGTTTTGGCCTCCCCTTGGAAGTTCTTCTAATGCATCTAGGGCCTCAAGAAAGGTTTGACTTTTGCAGATTGTCCATTGTCTGTCCCCTTTTTGCTGACAACGACATTATTTACAGGTTTCCACATCCTTATGAAAGGATTAGTTCAACTTTTTTCACAAGTGATAGTGGAATACTTAACACAATTTACCAAAGATTGGGCTTTAAAGCGAATCATAACCAATTTCGAGAATGCATTCGTGGAGTATATTCCTTTTCACAGAGGTAAAAGCCCGGAAACCAATTTTTTTAAAAAGGACACTCTGAAAATGTTTTGAAATTAAACAATACACGTATCTAAGAAGAAATCAACATAAAGCATTAAGGCGCCCCCAAAGACACTCAATGGAAAGGAGAAAATATTAACACTAGCATAAATATTAACATTCAAATCGCATGAGCAAACAGGGTTAGCCTACTTCTCTTAATTGCTGACCTTCTTCCTATTGTTCATCTGATGCGAAGAGCAAGAAGCATGTCCCACTTCCAGCTCTTGATTCATATAAAAAAGAAAATCACTGTGATAAACAAAAAGCACGTCAACAGCCACAGAGAGAGAATTCGCCCTGTTTCTCGACCACCCCAGGGTTAAATTTTACGCGAAGCCGCTTACTGCTTTAGCCCCAGCAACCGTCCCACCCTTTGGGCAAACGGCCCTGCTTCGAGGCTGCAAGTGTCTCATTGGCTGAGCCTCTGGAAACTGGGACTGGGGCCCTTCTCATTGGACAGTTCAGTCACGCATGAATAATTGCACGTCAATGAGGCTTTTGTTTTAACACATTAACTGTCACGTGAGCTGTATTTAACTCATGCTAGCTTTGCGCCTTGGGGGCTCCCGAAGCAAAACCCAGGCAAAGCCCTGCAGTTGGTTCCTGAAAATCTTCCTTGCTGATGTTCTTATTGTTACCATTAATACTTCCAAATTAATTCCAACAACGTGGATTAAATGAAAGAGAAGTTAATCAATTTCCTTCTTCATTACATTTTTCATCGAATTAGAAAGAATCGTTTGGTTTTCAAAGTTTTTATTTTATTTTCGTAATCAAACACTGTGGCCCCAAGGAAAAAATGTTTTTTCCTCTAGTGTGGTAGTAAATGTGTTAAAAGAGGGAAGATTTCAGGCTACAGACAAAAAGAATCAGAAAAATCTGAGTGAATTAGGATAGTAACGTCATACTCTGGGGACCTTGAAACGCGAATTATTTTTTTTATATGTGGTTTAGCTATTTCTGTCCTGTGTGTATGCTCACTTCCACGTTGAAATGAATCGCCACGATGGGATATGTTGAAGAATAGTTTGGTTAGGATCTATGTGACTTCGCTATCTGTCACTATCTGTCTGTGCACTTTATCTGCTGCTCCATGACATGTGAAGTACCACTGGATAATTCGATCATACGTGGGCAAGACGGCACTGGCCACATGGCCCCCACATCGGGAGGACGCCAACTGCCATCTGCCCAGGAACTTCACTGAGTCCCCCCCAACCGCCCCAACC
>RJWJ010027016.1:0-22547 GCA_004363605.1 Indri indri
TCTGTAAAATGGAAATAACAATAACATATACCTCAAAATATTGTCAAGAACATTAAATAAGGTAACATGTCCAAAAAGCTTAGCACAGTGCCTGGCACTTAGGAAGCTCTTGCTGTTTGTTAGCTGTTAGTATTGTTGTGCAAAAGGGTCAAGATTGCCAATGGTTATGGTGGGATCTCAGAACAGTCAGTGTCAGCAGCAGTTACTAGAAGCCAGAACTACTGATTCTGGAGTACGCATGTAACTAACCCTAATCAAACTCAAGTTCCCCTGTGGCCCAGTCTGGAGCACCATAGAATTTAGAGAAACTCAGCCCAGCAACCAAAAGTATGCTCATCTACTCTTTGGCATCCCTTACTCCGCATTAAAGAAGGATCGAATGCATGATCTATAGCAGCACTTCTTTAAAGCAGGTCCCCAACCTATAGTGAGTTGTAAAATTATTTCATTATACATTACAATGTAATAATAATCGAAATAAAGTGCACGAAGAATGTAATGTGCTTGAATCATCCTGAAACCATCCCCCACGCCCTTCCCCAGTTTGTGGAAAAATTGTCTTCCATGAAAACAGTCCCTGGTGCCAAAAAGCTTGGGGATGGTGAGTTTAAAGGATTCCTTTGTCTCACTCACCAACTCCCCCCACACCTCTTCAGCATATTCCTCACCCCCAACTCTCCCCCAAACCTCCAAACCCTCCCATCCATAAATGTCCCACATAGTCTCTCCCTCTCATGTACCTCTGTTCTGTTTTCCCTCTGACAAGTCAGTGAATGATTTTTCAGAAGAAAATCCCACCATCCCTTCTCTGGTTCCTCGTCCACTGATTAGCACGTTGTTCTGTTTAGCCTGGGGTTGGGGAAAAGGAAAAATACTAAATGGGCAATGCCAGAAATCATCACAAGAGAACAAGAAGTGGGAAAAATGTGATGGATCATAATACATTCATAAATTGTGTCTCTCCCTTTTTACGTAAGGCACTTTTTTTTTCCTAACTCAGCCACTTGACAAGTATTTATTTGTGCCAGGCACAATTCCTGACATGGGGATATAGGGTGGTGATACACGGCCCCTGCTTTTAGAGCTCACTCTCATCTCCTGCGGTCTTATCCACTTCCCAGGACAGAGGATGCTCTAGGTCACCCAGGTCCCAGGCCAGGAGCAGATGCTCAGCCCCCTCGGAAAGTTCTCCTGAAGACCCCTGCCGGAGGGTGGGATTCCAGTCTGGAGGGCTGTTTCCTGCCGCTGCTTAATAGTCTAGGAAAATGAAGACGCTGAGTTGACAGTGGCCTTGGCAGACTCAGCGAGAGATCCCAACACATTTATCACCAGCCCGGGAGCCACTGTTCAGCCTCGCTGACCTGTAAAATCCACACTAAACTCAGGGCCGGCTCTTCAGCGCCTGAATTTGATTTAGACCCCAGTAAAGGCCCCTAAGGCCTGGTGCTGACATATCACTGTTTCCCAGGACTGTTCCACTTCACACGGAGGTTTGAAGAATGCTAGAAGCCAGTGGAAGGAGCCAGACCTGCCTCACCTACTAGGCACAGAGGTTCCCCCTAGCCCCCACCAAAATGCCTCCTCAACTTGGCACCTCTCTCATAGCACCTGTCACATTTGGAATTATTAGATTAAAATCCATCTTCTCTGATGGACTATCAACTCCGGGAGGGCAGGGGCCCTATCTAACATATTCACGGCTTTTCCCTCAGTGTCAAGCCCAATGTGTGGCACATAGTAGGCACTCATTAAACATCTGTTGATTTCATCATACATGATACTGCTTTCATTATATACCTCGAGAAAAACCCATACTGTTATTATGTGATAATAATAACATTTAGGCAACATTGACTTGGTATCAAGTAGAATGCCAAGTGATTTACATTCATTATCTTAAACAAATAAAAAGTCAGAGAGGCAAGATTTATATCCTGACTTAGCCATTTCCCAAATGCATAACTTTGAGCAAGCGATTTGAGCTCTCTGAGCCTCAATTTCCTAACCTGTAAGAGGGGTTAGCAATAATGGTACCAAACTCATATGGCGCACATGAAGGGCATAAGATAGGAGCAATCTTTTTTAAAGAGCCCAGATCTTTAAAATGGGAACTGCTCATGCCCATTAATCCAGCAATTCCATTTCCAGTAGTTTCTCCAATACAAAAGTTTGTGCAGATGTGAAAAAATGACATGCAGGAATGTTCACTGTATCATGATTTAAAATTTTTTAAAAATTTTGGCAGCAACCTAAATGTTCATCAATCGGGGATGGCCACATAGATTACAGAACATTGTCTTATTCTCCTAGAGATGCTGTCACAAATTGCCACAAACTGCATGGCTGGAAACAACAGAAATTTATTCTCCCGCAGTTCTGGAGAAGTCTGAAATCTGTGTGTCAGCAGGGCCCTGATCCCTCCAGAGGCTCTATGGGGGAATCCATTCCTTGCCCTGTCCAGCTTCCAGTGGCTGTCACCATTCCTTGGCTTGTGGCTACATCTCTCTCTGCTTTGTTTTCATATGCTCCTCCTCCCCGTGTGCTTTTGTCTGTGTGTAAAATCTCCTTCTGCACCCTTTTTGTAAGGATATATGTGATGATATTTAGGGCCCACAGGGTAATCCAGGATGACCGCATGTTAATATCTTTAATCACATCTGCAGAGACCCTTTCTCCAAATAAGGTAACATGTACAAGTTTATTATGGACTGAATGTGTGTACCCCCAAAAAATTCATATGTTGAAGTCCTAATTCCCAATATGGTGGTATTTGGAGATGAGGCCTTTGGGAGGTAATTGGGGTTAAATGAGGTCATGAGGGTGGGGCCCCATAATCAGAACAGGAGGGACACCAGAGAGTTTGTTTGCTCCCTCTGCCTTCGTGCTCACAAAAATTCATGTGAGCACACAGAAAGGTGGTAGCCACCTACAAGCCAAGAGAACAGGCCTTGGAATGAAAACTACCTTGCCGGCACTTTGATCTTTGGACTTCCCAGTCTCCTAAACTATGATAAATAAATTTCCATTGTTCAAGCCAATTTTTTTTTGCCCAAGTATTTATAAACAAAAGAGAAGAAGAAATTAGGTAACATGTTCATTCTGAAGTGCTGAGCTCATGACTTCAACTGCAAAATTTCTCCAGCTACTCTTGACTTAGCTTGTATTATACATGCATGTATACTTTAACTATTTGTTTTCATGTTTAATCAATGTTGCCCTCCAAAAAATCTTAAAAGTTGTTGGTCCCAGAAAGTTCTTCCTGTTTAACCTGTGGCTTTCTGACTCTCCTGGTTCATTGCCATGTATCTTCGGGGCTACAGATGCCCCAGTTTGAGAAATATGGCTTTAAATAAGAGGCAGTCACTGGAGGTTTTTGCTGGGTAGCGTAGCCTGATCTTGACTGTACGTTTGGAAGATAACTCTGGGCAATGATACCTTTTATCCATAATTTCCAGGGTCAGGGTTGCAGCAAATGTCCCTATAAGCCCGCATGAACCTTGACAAGAGGTCAAGCCTGTGACCTCATTCTGGAATGTTCCAGTCTCCCCACTCATTCATATCACAAGGCTCCTTCACACATCAAGTTGACCTTTCCAAAGGACACAAGAGTCCCTGCAGCTCCCATCAAATTTTATTTCCCCATGGGGCTGCGCTCTGCCAGGAGATAACTGCATTCCTGCTAAATTGCTTTGATAAAGTTGATTGTGGGCCTCAGATTGCTGAGCTTTTCTGGAAGTTATGTTAAGGCTTTGAACTGAAATCTTTCTTAGCACTGACCTAATCCCCAGAAGGATCAACTTCCACTCCTTCAGGGTCACCCTGAAATATTGTGGAGTCCTTGTGGCATAGAGGAGTGATCTGCAACTGTCCGGGGCAAGGGTCATAGACCCTTTTAAGAATCTGATGAAACCTCTGGGCTCCTCTAGGCAGAAAAATAAATGCCTTTTGCACAAAATGTTAGACACAATTTCAGGAGCATGGTAGACACTCCAAAAACCCCATTCTGAGATTAGGTAAAAACACAGGGATGAGACTGCCAGAAAAATCACAGAAATAATCTGGTCAAGCTGGTCCACTGAATAACAGTGATAACAACAATAATCATCATTATTGTTATGATTATTATAAAAAAGAATCTTCTATTAAGTGCTTGCTATGCACTAGGCACTCTGCTGAGACTTTACGTACATGTCATTAAATCCTCACAATAACCCAGTGTGTTAGGTACTATTTCATCCCCATTTTACAGAGGAGGAAACTGAGGATCCTAGAGTTTAAGTCACTTGCCTGTAGACAGTGAGGAATTGAGTGGCAGAAGCTGGCTGACTCCTAGATCCATGCTCACATCCACAGTGTATTGATGCCTGTCATGTTCATAGTTGTTGTCACCCTTAGTAGAAAGTAACAGGAACCCAGTAAAGCTAACTTAAGCCCAAAGGAGGTTTATTACAAGGAGGGATATCAGGGTGTCTTACAGAATCCATAGGCAAGGAATTGGCAGGCTTGGAGGAATCACCTGGGACTAGACATCAGTTTGCTATAGGAACCAAACGAGAAACAAAGCAATCCATGTGTTATGAACTGAATGTTTGTGTCTCCCCCAAATTCAAACACTGAAGCCCTAACCCCCACTGTGACTGTATTTGAAGATAGGACCTGTGGGGAGGAGATAAAGGTTAAATGGGGTCATAACAGTGGGCCCCTAATCTTACCGGAGGGCTAGTTCCCTTCTAAGAAGAGGAAGAGACACCGGAGCTCTCTGTCCACCTTGTGAACACACAGTGAGAAGGCAGCCGTCCGCAAGCTAGGAAGAGAGCCCTCATCGGGAGGTGAACCTCACCAGAAACTTGACCTTGGACTTTCCAGCCTCCAAAACCATGAGAAAAGAAATTTCTGTTGTTTAAGCCACCCAGTCTATGGTATTAGTATTTTTGCCGTGGCGGCTTAAGCAGGCTAAAACACCCGCTCCCTCCCTCTCTCCTTCTCCCTCCCAGCAAAGAAAGAGAATCAACGAAGGGGAAGGAACTTTAGGAACTGGGGTTCCCTACCATGGAGGCTAGGTCACCAGCTGGAGACGGCCTCTCAGAACCACATACCCAAAATGAATGAAACACTGAAACTGCAAAGGTCTCAAACTCGGATGCCTAGGAGAGCCCGACAGGGAACAAAAGTGAGTGGCGTGGGCTGGATGTGCACGACAGGGGAGAGGTGGGGGCTAAGAGCCCACGCAAACGGCACAGCCACTACTCAGCACCAGCCAGCCTTGCCATGCGGACACACAAGTCAAATGCTGGCAGTCTGTGCCTTTCCGATTTTTAAAAATAAGCTGATAATCTGCATTTGCATGTGCAATCTCCAGATTTTTAAACACTTCAAACTTGTACAGTCCAAACTCAGCACAGGTATGGGCTCCTCCTAAACTGACGGCAGCTGGTTTGTGGGATGTGTGTACAAAGCCCATTCAGAATCCAGGTGGGAGGGGAGCAGAAAGAGGGCATGCCAAGGAATCGCAAACCCAGGTTCAAATCCTGGTCCACCACTTCCTTGCTGTGCTACTTAAGAGGTCACATAACCTCTCTGACCGCCCTGAGATAATAATCCTGTTGTTTCCAATATTTTGCCAGGATAAATCACGCTGTTGTAAATCATGTTGTACACATGTCATTTTGTATTGTGCAAGTTTCTCCATAGGATACATTCCCAAAGAGGAAACTGCCAAGTGTCGCAGGTTGGATTCTCCGGAACAGACACCAAAATGGAGTTTGGGTTGCAAAATGTTTATGAGGAACATATGTCCACACAAGAACTTGTACATAAATGTTCATAGCAGCAGTATTCATAATAGCCAAAAAGAGTGGAAATAACCCAAATGTCCATCAACTTAGGAATGGATGAATAAAATGTAGTATATTCACGCTATGATAGAATGGTATTCAATAAAAAGAAATGAACTGCTGATAGTAACACGATGAACACTGAAAACGTTATGCTAAATAAAATAAGACAGATGCAAAAGACCACATATTATACGAAATGTCCAGAACAGGCAAATCTTTAGCGATGATAGATTAGTCATTGCCTAGGGCTGGAAGTTTGGGGGAAAATGAAAAGTGGATGTTAATGGGTATAGGGTTTCTTTTGGGGGTGATCAACTCTAAAATGGATGGTGATGATAGTTGCACCATTCTGTAAATATACTAAAAACAATTTAATCGTACAGTATACATAAGTGGATTGCGTGGCATATGCATTATATTTCAATAAGGTTGTCCCAAGAAATGTTGAAGGGAAGGAGGAAGAAGCAGAATTGGACAGAGAAAAAAGTCAAAACAGCCAAGCTTGTATACATACCCGTCTCTCTCAGTTACTGGATGTCAACTGCCCCAAAGTGCATGACCTTGGGGGAGGGAGCTCCCTGCAGCTGTCAAAGGAGCTGTCAGTCAAAGGCCATCTGCTGACCACACTCCCCACAGCTGGGCAGCAAGCTCTCCCTTAGAGGGGTTGAAAGGCACAATTCCACATCGACTTCATCAAGTCACAAGGCAAATTTAATTAATTTTGATAGATATGGCCACACTACACTGTCGTCGCTGTTCTCATTGTCATTCAGGAACTCCCCAACCACCAGTAACACTTTTATATCTGGCAGGTGGGATGCTATGGAACACCACTAAGGCATAAATTTTAGAAGACCGCACTGAGGAATACCTAAAATGCCACACGAAAGACTTTTCATTTTCTCCTGTCATGATCAGGGAACCCCAGTATGGTTTTGTTGTTTTTCCGCAGAAAACCGGCATGATGTGAAGCTGTATTATAGAACAGTTTGTTCTAGTGACAGCATGCAAGGTGGACTCGAAAGGGAGACCCAGAAGACAGGGACACTAATTAGTAGACTATTGAAGCCACCTAGGCATGGGGTGGGCGGAGTGGGTGGTTGCCGTAGAAAGGAAAGGAAGAGACAGAAAGAAGAAGGTTCAGTGCATGGGGAGGTGAATCAAGCCTGGGGAAGGGGAGAAGGTGAGTCATTTGGGTTCAAGCCCAAGGGCATCGGGAGGCTGCCCTGCCCTATCCCACAGTGACACTGACCTCCTGAAAATCTTCCCCATTCGCCCGTATTCCTCCGTCTCCACTATCGCCAGCACCATCTCTTGCTTGGACAACTCCAGCAGCCTTCTTGCTGAGCTCCGAACACCCATTCTACCTCCTGCAATCTAGTCTCCTTGCAGCAGCCAGAAGGACTCTCTTAAAGCTTAAATCAGATGCTGTCATTCGCAGGCTCAGCCTCCTTCCATTGCCCTTACTGTCCTCGGGATGAAGCACCCCGTCTACAAGGTGTCCCATGACCCTCACTGCCCCCCTCCCCAGCCTCGTGTCTCACCACTCCCTGCTCCTTTCCTTGTCCATCTTCCTTCACGTCCCTGAAAGTTCCATGTTCCCGTTTGCCTCTGGGCCCTCCCACATGCTGTTCCTCTGTGTTCGCTATTCCATGGTCTCTAGGCCACTCGGACGTAAACTATAGGTGCTGGGTTAGAAGTTGCCTATTCCAGGAAACCTGCCGTGACAACCACCCCTCAAGATGGGATTAGGAGCCCGTGTCGGATTGTCTGCAAAGAGGGCACCGACAATTCTCCCATCTCTGCACACGTCCATGCTGCGGAGTCTATTCCTCCACCCCTTGGATTGAGCTGGCCGCGTGACGTGCTCTGAGCAACGGAACGAGGCAGCAGCCGTGTTCTGGGGCTTCAGAGTCCAGGCCTTAAGAGGCTGCAAGGCCTCTTCTGCTTTCGCTCAGAGGGGAACACAGCCACTGCATGAAGAGGCGCGGGCTATCCATCGCAGTTTGCAACATAAGTCAGAGGTGACTTTGGAAACCTCTCGCTACAACTGAGCTTGGTGGAAACACCTGGAAAATCAGGCCTCCATTCATATGTCTGTAAACCATGCACGTGTGTAGGAGAAATTAGAGTTCTTCTCTCCCCATGGGCCTTTGAAACCCCATTCTTCTCCCAGGTCTCACTTAGCCATGAGAGAAAGCAAGGATAGGTTTGCCCCAGCACAGGGGGAATCTGAGCTCAAGCCCAGCTCAGGTCCTCTGGGACAGGCCACACGTCCACCGTCTCTTGGGGAATCCCACAGCCTCAGTAGCACCCCACCCTCAAAGACGGCGGGATCCTTGTGGGTGAGAATTATATACATTGTACTTCCACTTCTGCCCCTCAGAACCTAGCACATTCTTAGCTCACATGAAACACTCAAGCAATTTGTGTATGAAATAGAAAGAAGAAAGAATGAGTTGTACAGAAAGGGAGGAAAGGAATGACCATTTGATGCCAACTGTGCAGTCTTGGGCAAGTTACCTAACTTTTCAGCACTTCACAGACCTTCCTCATCTGTAAGATGGGCATGATGATGTCTTGATGTCTAACATTTATTTCATACTCACTGCATGCCAAGCACATATTAGGTTTCAACCTAATATTTAATCCTCATAGCCTACAAAATAACTACTATTACTACTCACATTTTATTTATTTATTTTTATTGTCTATTTTTATCCTGCAAACTCACTCTTGCTTTCTTTTGTGTTAATCTTTTCAGTTTTTTTTTAAATCATATTTTATAGATGAGAAAACTAATGCACAAAGTGTTTAAGTAGAATAACTTGCCCAAGGTCAGTTTGGAAATGGTGACGTCAGGATTCAACCCCAGTCCTCTGCTGACACACAGGGTGGTTCTAAAAACTCAATGGATGGGGGACTGTCGGGTGCTTAGCGCAGGGTCATCAAGTGTGGACTGTTCTTAGCAGGGAGGGAGGGAGGGAGGGAAGAGAGAGACCACAGCAGACCCGGCCTGCCTACTTTCTCTCTTGGGACTCTCCCTCCCCCCGCTTCACAGAATTGGATTTATCATTAGCTAATGATTAGCCCTTTCATTTTATTTATTGTATTTTTAAAATACAGTTGGATTGCTTGATAAAATATCATGAACACCATGAACCCACTGTCCAGACCAAGAACCCAAATGTTAGCAATAAATTCATCGACATTCCTCTACCTGTGTGCTTCTCTCATCCCATCTCCTGCCTTTCTCTTAGCAGTAACCATGCTCCTAAATGTTGGATTAGTCATTCTACTGATTTTTTTCTTTAGTTTTTTTTTATTTTTTCATATATATGCACCTAACAATAAATTGTTTCATCTTGCTTGTTTGTTTATTTTTGTTTTGGGTTTTTTTTTTTGTTTTGTTTTGTTTTTTGAGACAGGGTCTTGCCCTGTCACCCTGGGCTAGAGTGCAGTGGCATCATCCTAGCTCCCTGAAACCTCAAACTCCTGGCCTCAAGCGATCCTCCTGCCTTGGCCTCCCAAAGTGCCAGTTTTA
Organism: Indri indri; assembly: GCA_004363605.1. Taxonomy (NCBI): domain Eukaryota; kingdom Metazoa; phylum Chordata; class Mammalia; order Primates; family Indriidae; genus Indri; species Indri indri. Next base: position 9,382 of record RJWJ010027016.1, read on the forward strand.
CAGATGTGAGCCGCTGCGCCCAGCCTTGTTTTTAACTTTATAATTTCTAGGTCTTTCAATCATAGGCTCTCATTTCTTTTGTTGTAGTTGAATTTTACAAGGTCACCCAGGCCACCACGTTTGGCTGTGTGGGTTCTTCCGTACAGCAGGCTCCCTGGCTGAGGGTGTTGCGGGTGGCGGGGACTGGAATCCAGCCTGCAGCTCCTCTGACTTTTTTCTAACCAGCATAAAGGTACCATTCTACCTCCACGCCATGCACCCATGAGGCTGCAGCCACCTGCAGAGGGCACTTTTTCTGATTTGCACGAAGGCACTGTAGGGGCTAATGGGGGCCCTGAAGGCACTACCCCTGGATCACCAGCAATCCTCGGGCCCTCCACGCTCAAGGTCAAAGTTGAGCCCATTTGGGATTATAGGTAGGAAATGACCCACAGTGACAACCAGAGAGACAGCTGCATCACATGATTCATTGTTCCCGCTAGAAGCTCATTGGCCTCACTCAATCTGTCCATCTCTAACCCATCAGGAGGGATTTCCTAATCAGGTTCCAGGGGCTGTAAGATTTATGTCAAGGGGGCTTGATTTATTGAATTAATGCTGCTGAGCAGAACTGTAGCTGTTAAGCAGTGTGGAGATCTGGGTTTTACAGCAATGTAACTAACAAGGCTATTAACACAAACTGAGCCTGCCGCTGGCATTTATAACACCATAAATCTCTGTTCCCACTGGAAATATTTATGGTGTGGCGTGCACTCAGAGTCCGCTGCCTTTTGCTGTGCTTTGCTTTCAAGACTTGGCAAAGAGGAGGAGTTGCCCAAAAAGGGGGATCCAGTCAGGTGGAAAGGGGGAGAAAACAGAGCCTGGGTCGTCCCTTCTGTCCACTTGAAACACTGACCATTGCCATGGGCAGATTTAGATTTTTTCATTATTATTATGTAGTATGTATTTATTTCCCATTTATGGAGCACTTACCACGTGCCTAGCCCTTTGCAGACGTAGTAACTATGAATGTCTTACCACCTTCTCAGGGGTGCAAACGTGTTAGCCCCTGTGTGTGTGCGCGTGTCGGGGGTGGGAGGTTTCCCACTGAACTTAATTTCTGTCTCGAGTCTCTCAAATTCTATGAAGCAGAACATTTAATCTTGTCACTTCCAAGTAAATTCAATCTCTTGAGTGATTTTTATTTTTCTCATTGATTTCAGGTTAAACCAAGTCATATTTTAGATGTTCTCACTTCTTTCCTCTCTGTGGGAAAGATACCAAGCTCTAGGGAGTGTTCAAATGTCCCCATGCCATCACCAAGGAGGGATGGCCAGGTCTGTATTTTTGCCCGACCATGTCCTCTACTGGCATCCACTGAGATGTGGCCTGTGCCACAGTGCCACCGGCCACATCGGCTGCCCTCGGGGAAGGGATGCACCCACTCTGCTGGAGTACCCACGTCTGAGCCACAGGAAGCATTGCAGAACTCCTGTCTCACTCTCTCCTTCCCTCCTCCTCCCTAATCCCCAGGTTCCATTTAGGAACCAGGGACCATGGCACTTCAGCGCCACAGGGAACACACACACTCTGTCTCGGGATGTCACATACCTGGCCATGCCACGCCCATATCTGTGCCCCTCCACCTACCGCACCAGTTAACACTGGAGGCATTTCTCCGTGGCCTGCAATCTCCTTTGGCTTTTTTTTTTTTTTAACCATATTGAGCCTTTTTCAGTCACCATTCTATGCACTTAACAAGATGTGCTTCCTTTATTCCCACCAACAGCTCTATGAGTTGAGATCCATCATTATCCCCTATCACAGATGTGGAAACTGAGGTCTGAAAGCTTGAGTCCCCTGCCTGAGGTCACACAGTGAGATGGTTACTTTTATACATGAACTGAACTGGGCTAAGGGGTGCCCAGATAGCTGGTGAAACACCATTTCTGAGTGTGTCTGTGAGAGTGTTTCTGAAGGAGATTAGCATTTGAATCAGCATATAGAGTAAAGAAAATCTGTCCTCACCAATGTGAGTAGGCATCAACCAGTCCACTTAGGGCCCAAAGAGAATAAAAAGATGGAAAAAGGGTAAATTAGCTCTCTCTACTTGAGCTGGGACATCCATGTTTTTTTTTTTTTAATGCATATTTTTTTAATCTGTGTGACACCCATTCAAACCACACCTGGATTCCTGCCCCTCACAAACTGTGAGGTTATAAATATTTGTTCTTTTAGGTCACTATGTTTTGAGGTAGTTGGGGGTAACTTGATATACAGCGAGAGCTAAGTAACACAATGCCATTTGTGTAAAATTGGCAAGCACATTAGATTATGCTGTTTACGGAAAGGTGCATATGTGTGACGTGTGAGAAAGACACCCATCTTCTCCTACCCTTGCACATCAGAACCCCAACTTCTCAGACCTTCAGACTTGGACTGAACCGCACCACCTACATTCTTGGTTCTCCAGCTTGCAAATGGCATATTGTGGGACTTCTCAGCTTTCATAATCATGTGATCCAATTCCCCTAATAAATCCCCTCTTTATCTATATCTACATCCACATCTATACCGATATCTATGTCTATATCCTGTGGGTTCCATTTCTCTGAGGAACCCTGACTAATACACACAGACATTAAGAGGAGGAGCTGGGCTTTGAGCCCAGACAGCCGGGCTTCACCAGGGCAGAGACCCCCACAAAATCCAAAACTAAAAATTGGGTCCTGCTCCCTAATACCCCTCCAGAACTCTTCCCACAGAGAGGCACTGTTCAGAGCCCCACATGCATCTAAGTGTTTTATCTCTGCCCTTCCTCCAGTCTGGAGTTTAGAAAACTTAGGGGATAAATGATTCCCCAGAAAATCTTCCTAAACTCTTGTTCTTGTCAAGACCTCAGCCTTTTGGACTTCTAAAGATACAGATGTCACTGTAGTCCTTTTTTCCCTCAGGATAGTAGAGGGCAAGGCCTGGCCTGAGCAGAGTCTAGGGTGACAGGTGAACTTGAATATTTCAGGGTCCAAAAATAAAAACCCCACAAAGATGGAAGCCTCACTCCTCATCCACGACCATGTCATCACATTCAACCTCACAACAACCAGGTGAGGGAGATACAGTCCTTCCTTTTGCACAAGGGAACCAAGGCTCCAAAAAAAATCCAATGGCTTTTCCAGAGAAGGAGAGCTGCTAAGTTGGAGAATCAGAATTTGGACTCAGGTCTATCCGAGTTTTGGGGGGAATCACTAAACTTCATTCTCAAGGCTCCAACAAAACCCATTATATGTACCCCACAGTTTACTAACCCAGTCTCCAATTGCTAAACACTTAGCTCAGTATTATAAAGAATGCTGCCGTGAACATCTTCATAGCTATTAGCTTTGGGCACATTTGTGATAATTTCCTTAGGATAAATTCCTACAAGTGAATTTGCAGTATTATAAGGCTTTTTGATTTATTTTATCAAATCCCTTTCTGTTAAGCTGGCGTGAATTTACCCTCCCACACCACCACATAAAGTGCCTCCTTCTTCCTGGTTTGCAGCCTCGCTGGGTACTATCATTTTTCACATATAGTTCAATTTTAGAGGTGAGAAATGTTGTCTCAAGGATAGTTTGATCTGCAGTTTTTATTACGAGTGAGGTTAAATCAATCACCTATTGAGTAACCGCACGAGGTTCAGCAAAGAGAAGCGGAGTTGGGAGGAGTAGTTATAGACAGGAAGTTATTTATCAACAACCCAGAGGCAGCACGAGCCGACGCAGAACCAAGTGCCAGAGGAGGTCAAGGTTGAGTTCAGTGGGAAACGGCTCAGTGCCTGTCTGTCCCGGAGCTGAAAGGGAGACCTCGACGAGGAGGTGGGATTGGAGCCCTGAAAAATGGGGAGGTGGCCCTCACATCACTCTTCCACACACTCCGTTCCTTTCAGTTCTCCAAGGGGTCCACTGTCCTCTCACCTCCCAGCCTTCGCCAGTACTGTTCCTCTCTCTCTTCCTTTCACTTTGCTAAGTCCTCCCTCTCACCTTTCAGGATATGCCTTAAGTGTCTCCTCCTCAAAGGAAGCCTCTCAGATCCCAAATGAAGTTCATGTCCCCCCTGTTACGTGCTCTCACTGTGCCCTGTACTTTTGCTTTAAAACTACCTAATGTCACCAACGGGGTAAAAAAGTCATTTTATCAAACAGACACCTGCACTCGAATGTTTATTGCAGCACAATTCACAATCGCAAAGATGTGAGATCGACCCAAGTGCCCATCAGTACAATAGTGGATTAATAAAATGTGGTCTGTGTATATTATGGAGTACTACTCAGCCATAAATATGAATTAATACCTTTTGCAACAATCTGGATGGAACTGGAGACGATTCTCCTAAGTATCGCAAGAACGGAAAAACAAACACCACGCATACTCACCATGAAATTGGAATGACCCATCAGCACTCATGTGCACAGACGGAAGTAAAATTCAGTGGCAATGATGCAGATGGGAGGGAGGAGGAAGGGATGGGTGAAATCATACCTAACGGACACAATGTACACTATCTGGGTGATGGGCGCACGTAACTGGGACTCAAGCAGTACAAAAGCAATCTATGAAACCAAAACATTTATACCCCTGTAATATTCTGAAGATTTTTTTTTTAAATCTACCTAATGAGTACAATGTACATTATTCGGGTGATAGATACTTTAAAAGCCCTGAATTGACCATAATGCAATCTATACATGCAACAAAATTGCACTTACACTCCATAAATTTATATAAATAAAATACATATTATAACAATAATGAATTAACTATGTTTGTAGTTACTGAGTCACATCCCAGACTGCAAGCTCTGGATAGACTGTAAGCTCTGAGGGCCTAGATTGTATCTGTTTTGCTCCCCTCTGGGTTTCCGAGACTTAGTCTAGTACATAATAGGATGAAATAATCCGGACGAAATAACCTAGATGAAATCCAGTACATAAAAGACTTGCTACTTTTCCACTCTTGTCTCCCGGCTCCAAATCCACCTGTCATTATTCTGTTTTGTGCTAGTGGTGCTAAGTCTGCAAACTACATTTCTTTTCTGCCAGCTGGATTTTTTTGTTGATACTGTCAACCGGGGGAGACGCGAAGGATGGAGGAGGCAGAAGGGACTTGCTCCTCCTTCTTCTTTGCGTGCTGTCCCTGTAAGCACCTTCCAAGCAAAGCAATTCCTCCCAGCCCTCCATCCCCTGCTCCCCCAACCCAGCTACTCCTGCCCCCCACCCCACTTGGGCAAGTAGTTTGTCTCCAGTTGTTTTCAGCACTCCAAGAATCAGCCTGTTTGCACCTTTCATGGGTCCCGGCACAAACCAGGGGTGTCCCTTTATCCAAGGTCTCAGCCCCAGCTCCATGAGCTCCTCCGCCCAGCATCTAGGTTTCAATAACCACATGCTCTTCCCTTTGTTCCTTCAGCTACAGGGACAGTAGCTGCTTCCCTCGGGTATCCCATCTGTGCTACCTCTTTGTTCTGCCTTTGCTTCTCCATCCGCCATGACCTGTCCATCCGATTCCCAGAATTAACCTCTCTCTGTTCAAATACCTAGTGTGGTTTCTGTCTCCCTTGCTGGACCCTGATAAGATAGCGGACATTCGGTTAACACTTCACTGAAGCCAGGAACCATTCCGTGGTTAGAAAAAGGCATGAACAACTGAAATCAACACTGGATGATTGAACATCTATTATACAGTGTGTTTGGCCTTGTGCTAGGTCCTGGAGTTCCAGAGATAAAACAGAGACAGAATGATCCAGGAGTGCCCAGAACACTTTCAGAGAGAGACTAGAGCCCCTTCTCTCCTGCCTCCCTGCCTAGATGAGGAGCATTTTAATGGGGACCGATTGAAGCTAAAGATCCCTCCTGCTCTGTGCACCTTTCAGGGATTTTCAATAACATCTCCATTTGGCACGCTGGGCAGAATAATCCTTTGTTGTGCAGGACTGGCTTTACAAGAAGTTTATCATTTTCGGACTGCTCAACTAAATATTAATACTAACGCCTCTCCTGCAGTCATTTTTGTCAATCAAAAATGCCCCCGCAAATTGACAAATGCCCCTTTGGTGGTGTCCACTCTCTCTGACCACTGTGAGGTCATCCACTGAGGAGACACCCCCAGGGGATGAAGAATTTGCTAATTATTTCTGGCATTATCAGCCCCAGCAGACAAACCTTTAATAAATGTAGAAGATAGCGTAGTTCTGCATGAGATCTTCAAATGAACCAAGACAGCCAGCAGAATGCAATCCAACAGAGGGCATGACGGAGCAGCGTCCGGTAGGGGGCGGGTAGAGGAGGAAGGCGGCCGGAAACCTAATTAGCCGGGGCTGCTCGTATCCGAGCCGCTCTGCTCCCAGCTGCTTCCTGATTCATGACATGTTGAAAATGAAATCATTAGGAAGCCCTTACACACAGCCCCTTGTTAGAAACGGTCCCGAGCAGGCTTTAATTGCAAGAAGAGAGATGGGGAGGAAGCGGGGCATAGAAGGAGAAGAGGAGAAACAGAGGGTGGCAGTTGACAGCCACACGAGATGGGGTCTTTTTGAAGGAATTGAGGTTTTCTCCCCTTCTCCCTACTCCCTTCCTTCTACTCCACCCGCTGGTGACTTGCAGAGCACCAGTTCTCAAGAAAGTAGGTTGGCACCCTCTAATGTATGGAAACTGGTTATGAGATGTGGCAAAAGGAACCACAGCGTAGTTAAAAATTATCAACAGCACTCTAAAAAATTACAAAACTCGGACAATACTTTTCTCCCTTCCTTTATTCCTTCCTCCTATACCTTTCTTTAATCTTTTAAAAAATAATAAGATAGATTCAAATCGTCTCTTTAATCATATCATTCTCTGGCACTTATATTCGAATATCCTGTCTCATGTGGGAGAAAAAATACAGGGTTCCAGGGATGGCTCTCAACCCGATGATAAATGATGTTTGTTCCTTACTTCCTATACCCATCCCCATTCCTCCCGACAGAAAAAAGTTTTGACTTTTGAGATCAGCACAGGACAGCAGAACAACAAACTTCGGAGTCAGAGAAAACTGAGTTCTAATCCTTCCTTGGACATTTTAATATCTCTGGGACCAGCAGCCACCCAGCTTCCCTCCCCATTGGATGCAGCCATTGGCATCTCAGTTTCCAGACCCTGACTGCTGTTGGGACATGGGGACCCTCATTGCTCTACTATTAATCTCACAGTGGTGTTGTGGGGATCCAGAGAGATAAAGGATACAAAGATTCTTTCAGCATTAAATCATTATGTCCACTGAGATTGTTGGACCTTGGTTATTTGCAAAAGATCTATATATTCCATTGACTATCTGTGGCTGCCTTCCTGCTATCAGCTGATCCCAGGTGGGAAATCTGGCTCAAGTGGGTGCATGGTGGGCCCTCTTGATTGCATGCCCAACAACCACTCACCCCCTCCTCCTCTTCAACAGAACCTCAATTTTATTCACTCTCCTAACAGCTAAATGTTCAAAGTGAGGCTGTACCCTCTCAACCCCAAGGGAGGGGTGAGTCTTAATTGGTCAAAACCAATCACAGTAATTCCATTGCCCTTGTCAGTGATGGTTGAGGCTTGAACAAACATGTGACACAATCCTGACCAATGAATGTGATGGGAGTCTGCTGAGGGCTCCTGGGAGATGCCTTCCTTCCTCCTACAGAGTCAATGCCTTTGGGCAAGATTGATGTCTTGATGCTTGGAGCTGTTGCAGCCATCTCTGAGCTCGAAGGGAAAAGTATAAGGACAAGGCTAGTTGTTGAGACTTTGAGAGCCACGATGCCTCTGAGCCCCAGAATTAACCCTGGAGCTGCCCTGCCTAGAGATGTCTTGATATGTAGAATAATTCTGGGGGTTACACAGCTGGGTTTTCCTAGAAATGGTCCAGCTCACACCTGTGCCAGCATATTGTCTGATGTAGCATTTGTCCTGAGCAAAAATTTCCTGGTTTGTATGTTAAATTATATGGTCTCCCTACTGATAATAAATGTCCTTCTTATCTAAGTCACTTTGAGTTAGTCTTATTCCATGCAGCTAAAATATTCTAATTAATGCAGGGCTAGAGAGAGGTACAGAGGATATGTGTGTGTGCATGCATATTTATACTTATACACAAGCACAAGCATAACTATGCTGAAGTTCAGAGTGCACCTATATAGTGTTTAACCTCAACTTAACATTGTCTATGCTTTCTCTTCTTTCCTCCTTAGTAAACATCATCGTTGTGGAACCACAAAGAACATGAGAAAGAAACCAGCAGTGAATTATAATCTGAGAATTCATCTTCTTCCAAGTGTCCACCAATCTCAAAGCAGTGCCCACCTCCCCCGCCCCTACACACACTCTGTATCTTCACTGTTGTTTCCAGCAGCAGAACTCTGGCCGCTCTTGATGCTTGTAGCTCTTTAACTTTTCCCGAAGTTATAAATCCACTGTCAGCAAAGGCATCTACGAGTCCTTGTTCTCACTCTCTCCTTTATCTGTCCTTCCCCCAGTCACTCCATTAATGGCTTCGATTTGCCAGTTGCCCTCTCCCCTTACACTGTAATCAGCAGAGTGGGGCTGACTTGGCCACTGTCTCGGAGAAAGCCGAGCAGCTTGCTGATGTAGTGTGTCGAACAAGGGCCCCATTAGTTTTTCTATCATCTGGTGAGCCTCATCCGTTAGTTTGGCTGATGTGAGACAAGGTTTCAAGGTAAACCTAACACGCAGACATTCTAAGTTAAGACAAAAGCAAATTAGAACACTCAATGCCTGCCCAGCCTAGATGTGGTCCTTGCAGATAAACTCTCTCTCTCTCCTATTCCACACCTGATGCAAACTCATGTGTCTAAATCAAGCTCTGTCTACCCAAGGTCAAGAGCATCTGGACTTGGAGATTGGAATCAAGGAACTTAGAAGATGCTCACAGCTGTTAATATCACTCTTCGAAATCCCTGAAACAGACACTCTTCTATTCTTCTATAAGACCATAGAAATGTGGTCCACTCTTCTATTCTGACCACAGGAGCATAAAACGGTACAACCTTTTTGAAAGGGCGATATGACAGTATGTATCAAAAACCTTAACAGCATTATGCTCTTTTATTCAGCAGTCCAATCTCTCTGAACTTATCCTAAAGAAATAAGGGCACAAATTTTTATGTGTAGAATAATGTTCATCATATCACCATAATAGAAAAAATTGGAAGTGCTCATTGGCAGAGGACTGGGGAAACCATTTATGCTACATCCATGTGTGAGCGCAATGCAATGGAGAATGACAGTTATTAAACCAAGTACTGGGCAGTTTCACAGGAGAGAGCATAAACCGGCAACACCATTCTGGTGGGTAATCCGGCAATATGTATCAGAAGCCTCCAAAATGTTCACACCCTTTAAAATAGTCATGACTACTGTTCACCAAATATTTCTGGCTCTCCACCTTCCAGATACATGGTTAGAAAATGGACTTCATGGCCTCCTAGATGTTGTCCATGTGACTGGTACTGGTCAATGAGTTATAAGAGGGAGTGAAGAATACTATTATTACTTCCAAGCCAGGGCACTGAATTACCACTGTAACATCCAGAGAACTCTTTTCTTCTTCTGTGGTGATTAGCCATGTTAGAAATGGTGGCCATTCCATCAGCTTTGGTCCCAGAGTGAAAAGACATAAATATCACCTAGCTGAACATGCAAGATGAGTGAGAAATAAGCCTTTGTTCTTTTAAGTTTTTACAGGTGTTTGTTGCTCATCCTATCCTACCTATCCTGACTAATACCCTCTGTGACCTAGCCTGCCATTTCTAGAATTATAGCCTAAGGAAACACTTGTACGCTTAGATACATGTTGGAGGACACCTTGTATAAACAGATACAAGTTGCAGGATATTCATCACAAATAACACATACAAACAAAAACACAGGGCAATAAATCCCAGAGCACACACCCAGTGCCAAGCTAGTTAGGTCGGAAGGCATTTCAACATTGTCCGTACACCATGACATTGCCTAAGACGACCAGGCCTGATGTTGAACCCAAGCCACCATTCCAGCTTTCTCCATCCTTCCCTCAAAAGGAATTAACCCTCAGAGCCTCCAGAGTCCAACCTGCTGACTTCCGTCAAGGTTTCCCCAACCCATCAAAAATGTTCTAATAATATTAGAAGGTCAATAATATCAAAAGGTCGGGGTTAGGACCTCAACCTCTTTTCTTCCAAGAATCTCTGTGATTCCCATGCAAATTTATTCAACTCCTCCCCATAAGTCATCAAGTTCCATGTAACAAGGAATATGGGAATGGAAAGCCTTTATCTATCCAAAAATATACATGCTGTATTCTTCCCCTGGAACAACAGGTACTAACTTGCTTTGCATCTTCATAACCCACTCGAGCAAAGCCTCCACCTCTAGAAATAAACGCAGCTGGAAATGCAGCGACTTCTCTCAACACTGCAGTAAATAATTTTTAAGTTTACCAGTTCATTATACTATTACTATGAATTATAATTGACCATCTTGATAGTGATGAGGAATGGAAGGATAAGGGCAGAGTAGAGAGAGAGTGACATGTTTCACCATCCAGATTAGAATTTGCCTTGAAGTCCCAGGATGCCCCTTTCAGCAACAGCTCTTTAAAATTTAACAGTCCCACTGGGCACACCTTCTGCGCCCTAGGAAGTAGTTGGTAAAGGGAATAAGCAGAATGAAAGTCCCTGAAGGGCCCAAAGGGATGGTTTCTCAGTTGCAAGAAGACCGAACACAGTTGCTAGTGGTGGCAACTGTGACAGTGGTAGCAGCAGGGGTGGCACTGGTGCTAGTGGGTAACCGTGGTAGACCCGCTCATTAGCCCAATCCTGACCCCCTCAATTCACAAGGCTGAATTAATGTGACAATGATAGTGGCATTAATATTTACTAGGATTTAATATTTTATAGCCAGCTGCTCACTCTAGCAATGCATTACAAACAGAGAGGTCAGCCATCATCAGGAAAAACAAGGAACACACAGTATCAAGGGAGGAAAAGGGGAGCGACAGGGGGTGAGTCGGAGCAATGGGTAGAGAGGGGAGGACAGCCAGGCTCACAGTGAGAGTTGAGCATCTCGGGACACCTGCTTCATAGGCCCTAAGGCTGAGAGACAGAGGCATCACTAGGCCATTTGGTCAACCACTCTTCCCCTCCTATTGCCCTCCTTTCTAGAACATTCTACCTCCATTAGCACACCTATCTTCCCTCCGGTGTATGGCAGGAAAGGTAGAGAATGTGCCCTTTTACACCTGAAACACCAACAGACTGACTTTGGATAGCAAATTAAATGGGGTCGAGGCCACCATGCAAGGCCAGTCCCAGGATCTGGTCACTGGCTGCCCTTGGGATACCTCCTCCCTGGGACCAGGTGAACTCAACTAAGAATCACAGTCCTCCCCAAAGTGCATTTGGAGAAGTGGTGTGTAAGCTGGACAAATAGCTCTGTGAGGGCAGGGACCAGGTCTGTCTTGATCACCAATGTTTCCCAAGAGCTGGAAAAATGCCTGCATCATGGTCAGAGTTCAACAATCATTCGCTGAATGAGCCAATGAATGGGGAGTCCTATGGGATGCTGTGTTTTTGAAAGTTTCCATAATCACATAATTGTGGGAAGCTTGCAGACTCTATCCCTCTCTTGGAGAATCACAACGTAATATCAGAGCAGCCTTTGTCTAACTCTGTTTATCCCAGAAGATTTCAAATTTATTTGACCATATTATCCCCCAGGTTTTTCGGAGCGCCTTAACTCTATTTCTGTGGGACATGCTTTGGAAAATGCTGATATGGGGCATTACAACACAGGGGGAAAATCGAGAAGTCTGGAGTCAGACAAACCAGGATCTAAACCCCAGCTTTGCCACATTCCAGCTGGGTTGCCTTGGGCAAGTCACTGAATCCTACTGAGCTTCAGTTTCTTCATCTGTGATAGCAATTATGTCACTCATGTGGGTTCCCACAAGAATCAAAGGAGATATGCTGCACACGGAAAGCAGATCATTTGCACATTGCAGTTGTTTTGCTGGAAATTATACTCAAATTAGTTTAAAGGCCACTTGAAACGCTGTGAGAGACACTGGTTATTCACAATTCCTTTACCCCTTGCCACCTCCCACAGTCTGAAGGTTAGAAAGTCAAATACTCAGTTCCCAGACTCCCTTGCAGCTAGGGGAATTGTGGCCTGTGAAATATAAACAGACATCTGCAAGGAGGCTTCTGGGAAAGACTTTGATTTTCTGATTTAAAAAAGAGTCAGACTTTGTACATCATGCTGACTACAGTTAATAACAATATATTGTGTATTTGAAATTTGCTAAGAGGGTAGATTTTAAGTATTCTCACCACACAAAAAAAAGTTAAGTATGTTAAATAGCTTGATTTAGTCATTCCAGACTGTATACATATATCAAAACATATATCATGTTGTACACAATATATACAATTTTTACTTTCATTAAAATAAAAAATTAGGCCAGGCACAGTGGCTTATGCCTATGATCCTAGCACTCTGGGAGGCCGATGCAAGAGGATCACTTGAGGTCAGGAGTTTGAGACCAGCCTGAACAAGAGACCCTACCTCTACTAAAAATAGAAAAATTAGGCAGGTGTGGTGCGCCTGCTTCTGTAGTCCCGGGTACTCAGGAGGCCGAGGCAGGAGGATCACTTCAGCCCAAGAGTTGGAGGTTACAGTGAGCTATGATGCCGCCGCTGCACTCTAGCCTGGGCAACAGAGGGAGACTGTGTCTCAAAAAAATAATAAATAATACCTAATTTCAAAAATTAAAAAATAAGAGAGTCAGACAAGACTAGCACAACCTTCTCCCCATCCTCTTCTTGAATTGAGCGCCGGTGTGAAGGCCAGAACAGCACCAGTCATCTTGCAACCTTGAAGGAAAATACGAGAGAACTGTAGAGGCATCATTCTGGAATTACTGAGCCAATATGCACCAGAGCCAGAAAGCACGTTCCCTCAACTTCACGTTATTAAAAAAAAAATTTAAACCACTGTACATAAGCTTATGCTACTTGCAGCTAAATAAAATCCCATCTGATTTAAGAAGTAGGAAGAAAAGTTTGATTAGGACTTTATCTTAAACATCAAATTGAAAATTATGAAAATATGCTTATATCTCACATTAAACAAATTTAAG
>RJWJ010027017.1:0-22546 GCA_004363605.1 Indri indri
TTGAAATTTGAAAGGAAAGTCCTGGATGCATCAGTTTGATAAGTTCTTCACTTTATTTTTTGCTTTCTGTTTTTGAAGAGTAACAGAGTAAAATAAATCCAAATAAAACTGGTGAATGGTTCAATGACCAAAATATTTCTTTTTCCTGATGTTTTTAAGTCATTTTATTTTTATGCACAAAACCTAATTCTGAAAATCAGTGATCCCCTTCATTGGCCACCAAATTGATCAGAAATTTCTAGTGTGTGTCAAGTTTTCATTTGATCTTAAGGTAATTATTTTGTAGCATTTCTAGCAGGGATTAAGTGCTACAAGTGTGTACTTGCACATTAGATAATATTTGGTTAAATGCCAGGAGACTCCAGCAGTGTATTTTCTATGGATTTAAGGAACTTTGAACACACTTTACTGTTAAATAATAATGACTTTTCTGCCATAAAGTGCTTGACCAATATTCGTGACGACTGGATGAGTCATCTGTCATCTTCTGAGAACGATCATTATCCCCACATTTTTCAATGATAAAACCAAGGTGGAGAATTTAGGGGATTTGCTGAAAGTAGCATTATTAGTCAGGTAGTAATAGAATCTCAACATTTGCTAGTCCCCTGCTTTAGAGTCATTTTTATAATTTTGTATATTGCTTCTGTCCCCCTCCCCTATCTTAAGGAGAAAGAAATAATGTTTTTAAAGGAACACACCCATTTATATTCCTAAATTTTTCAGACTATTTGAATGCACAGGTTATTTAGTTAGTGAGGGTTGTCTTTGAAATTAACCTAATTACTCTGGGGAAAAAACTAGTAGTTATGATTCAACTCAGATATAGATGGTGGACATTGGACTTTGAAGCCACACGCCTTTGCATCTACTTCTAGATCTCTCCCTTTAGGGTAATTTGTGCAAAAAGGCAGGGAAAGTCATCATTATCATTACATTGTTTATGCCCTAATTCCTTTTGAGAAAACTTCCCGTGTCCCCACCTACCTCTCTATGGGTCATTTGAGGCATTTCTAAATTGGAGGAGTTGGACACATTTTTCTATAGTAGGTAATCCAGCGGAAAGGCAGGCTGAGCCCACCCAACCAACACGGCTCACTTTCTGTCTGAGCCAAGTCCCAGGTGGGCATCGCACTTCTCTAAGCAGAAAGTGCATCTTTCGTGGGTTGAAGGTATGTGATGTGAGGCAGCTCCGGAAAAGCTCAGGAAGACTAAGCTCACAGCTAGGGATTCAGCTGATCATAAAAGAAATCAAGAACAAAGAGACCAAAACAGAAAAATTTAGAAAAGGAAATGATTTAAATTGAAACTCAAAAAAATTAAACCTTATTACTGTAGAGAATAAGGTAGGAATTTACAATATTTCCTAGATCTTTTATCATTATCACAAATATGTAGTTTTTAATCTACTTTTGTAAGCTAGTACATAAAATTGGCTAAAAATAAAATATTTTTATAATATTATCAGATACTTATTTTTAGGAAGGATGCAAAAAATAGAGGAGAAAAGTAATCGATACACTATGGTGAATGTTTTAAACATTTGACACACTTCTAAATGTAGACATTGTGTGTGATTCATGGAATTGTAGCACATGATTTCTGGTCTGAAATGGTTGGATAAAATAGAATATATATGTGTAAGTAAAATAATTATACAAGAAGTAAAGTCTTTGAATTGCTAGAGTTTAATCTAAAAGCCTTTTGAGAAATTTGGTATTTGAACTTTCATTACAGAAATGTTATTAAAAGCATTGTCTTGACATTCAGGTCAGTTTATAAATCATCTAATTTCTGACCAACCCCAAATTCTGTATATTTGCCATGCGTGTAGTAGAAACAAGATGTAATGGAATCAGCTATGTCTCTTAAGCATTGTGACAGTATTTTAAAAAAGCAAACACGTTTAAAATAGACTCATTACCTGGGCACCAGTCCCACAAGGCAAACTCCCTCCCACTGCCATCTCTGAAGGGGGATAGAAGACTCACCCAGTCTGAACTAGCATTAGTCAAGCATTTCATGGCATCAAAAAATTGAGTTATTTAATAAAAAAGTGTGTTCAAAATTGCTCAATTCCAGTGAAAATATATTGAGGATAACTACAGGTATTTGAATAAAGACTATCTGATGCCTGCCGAGTAGATGCACACTTTTTGGCATGTATTGCCCTTTAAGGGTGACCTTGTGAGAAAACTACAGCGGGTTCATGGAGCCAGGGGAGGCAAGTTGCTGTGCTTGCGTAGGAAGTGGATCGAGATGGGCAGCAAATGGAGCCAGAGAACTTGAGCTCCCTGCAGCAGTTTTGACCAGGAAGGAAGGAAATGAGAGATGGAGCAAATTCTCCTAGGACAGACTGTGAAGGACTGAGACCTCTTGGATGCAGTCTTGATAAGAGGGAAACCCTGAAGCAGAGAGAGAGGTCCTCGGGGGGCTGTGCCATCAGTGCAAACATGCTAATTCACCCCTCTTGCTGTCTCCTTTTAACAGGTGATTTTACAGGCTGCAGCATAATCCACCCCATGGCTCTTTTTAGCACTTTCTCACACTTTCAGCCTTATGGAAATATATTGCTGATATCTACAGGCATTTGATTAAATACAGGTACTATTTACCCATTGGCTGCAACAGGAAGACGCCAGGATGGGAGGTCAACTCATGCAGTTTCTAGTGGCCCACCAGATATAGAATGCTGGAGAAACGCTGTGGAGCAGAGTGAGGCAATGCTGAGGAATAAAAAGCATGCTCCTAGGACACATACCAAGGAGGAAACTTTCTTTGGAGCAAGGAGCCGGACTGTGCATATAGCAATAGCACTTTACTGTAGGGCTCAAGGCTTCCCTTGAGAAGGTTTCTACCAGTGTGGGTTTATCACTTGGTTCTCATATCTCTGTTACAGTCTTTACAATCTTAGTAGTGCTCTCATAGTCCTTTCATTCATTTTTTTGGTACTTATTTTGAGAAAAATCCTATTTTAAAGTAGTCTGTTGTTTTAGATTATATCCTGAGGAAACTTGTTAAATGAGCATCTACTCTACAATATTTATAAGCATGGTCTTGCTCTTTAAACCACAAGGAACTGCTATTGGATATATTTCTGCAACAAGTCCAATATACCAGATGTGCTACATCTGACACCATGTGACATTCTATCAAATGGGCCGGTCAAGTCTGTTATAATGTTTCAAATAAATTGGCTTAATTTCTTGCTTTGATTAATAGTTTCTCCGTTACTGAGCCATGGCTCTTGTGAAACTTAGAAGGAACTCAAATTTGGATCAGGTTAACAAAGAAGCAACATGATAAGCAAACTTTCTTTTCTGTTGCTGCTCCAGGTCATAAAAAGAACTATGTCACATACAGTTGTCTCCTGTGGGAAAAAAGGAACATAGCTGGGGACATTCTCCCTGGCTCGCTCTCACTCTCTTTTCCCCTAAAGCTTTCATGGTTTCTTCTCTCCGACTCCAGTTTCTAAAGGTGATTATACCTCTGTATTAGTCCACTCGAGCTGCTGTCTAACAAAATGCCATTAACTGGATGGCTTAAACAAGAGAAATTTATTTCTCATAGTTCTGGATGCTGCAAGTTCAAGTTCAATTTTCTGGCAAAGTAGGTTTCATTCTAAGACCATCTCTTTGGGTGCTCACTTCACCTCTTCTTTGTGAGTGTGTGGGAAGACAGAAAAAGCAAATTCCTGGGTGTCTATTCTTATAAGGGCACTCATCCCATTGGACCAGGGCCCCACCCTCAAGACCTTGTCTAACCTTAATTGTCTCCCAAAGGTCTCATCTCTAAATACTATTGCGTTGGTGGTTAGGGTTTCAATATTTAAATGTGGAGAGGACACAAACATTCAGTCCACAACAGCCTCCTAAGAGAATGGTGAGCCATTTGTGTGTCACTGGTTCAAGGTAATTATTTCCTATGCATTTGTGCCATTTAGTTCAGTACATAAAAATGAAGCATCTGATGCTGTTTATTTTTAGTAACCAATGTTAAATGGAGAACATCTAGTGCCTTTTAACATATAGGAGGATTGGAAATAATATGCAGATGACATAAAGAAAGCCATGAGACCCAGAGGGGGAAGAAAAGAAGAGTTAACAGTGTATAAATGTTCTAAAATCAGAGATTAAGTAGTACCGATTTTGTATCACCCTCCTGTGCAGGAGGAAGCTGCTACCGGGTATTCTTGTTTCTGCCATATTCAGAGTATGAAAAAAGTCTCACAATGTGTTACCAGTATTCTTAGAGTAGACAATCAAATGTCCCATGTAGGAAACTTCCAATTTTACTTATTACTGTGACTTGTTACCTATAATCTGGGTGACTGTAGGAATATTTAAAAATATAAAGAAGACCTCAAGCCAACCAACAAAGATATCCACCCACTATTACCATTTTACCATTTAAGGTATATCCTCTCTTTCTCTCCCCACCTTTTTTGTCCCTCCCCCCCTTATATAGGTATATAAACATGTACATATACATGCATATTTGCACATATATGTATTTAAGATAAACATAATACTTTACATATAGTATTATAACCTATTATTCTCACTAATTAATGTATCATAAATAATCTTCCAAGTCAAGACATAAACATTGCATCATTACTTTATAGAACTTCTTATAGGGCAATTAGATTGTTTTGACTTATCCCTAATTTAAACAAAGTTTTGATGAATGAACACATTTCTTCATGTATATTTGCACAGTTGAAATATCCTCTGAATAAATACTAAATGTCAACTTTCTGGGATAGAAGAAATAAACAAAATCTGTGCAACAAATATTACAAAATTTAAGGTTTATATTTCTCTAGTAATGAATACAAATTTGTATTTTCCCAGATGCATAACAATACATATTATGTAAAATGTATTTTTTGTTTGCCATCCAAAAGAAAAAAGTTGTTTAAATTATGCGATTTTGATTACCAGTGAGGCTTAATAATTTTATATGCTAATTGACTATTTGTATTTCTTATTTTCTGCAATTATGTTTTCATGCTTTTTATTGCCATTTTTCTGTTGGAATATTTGATTTTGTAGGTTTGTGGGAGATACATGTATATTATTGTTTCTCCTTTGTCATTTTAAATATTTTTTGTGATAAAAATTTTCAAATACATACAAAAGTGGAAAGAATAATCAGTTAGAAATGATATGTTTTGCAATGTTTTCTACACATTTTAAGTTTATGTATTTCTTTCTAAATTTAATTTAATCAATTTGTTTTCTGTGTGATGAGAGCCCTGTTTCCTATTTGGTGAATTTTATTTTCCTTATGTTATTTTTGGAGTTGTTGATGTACCGCAGCTCTTTGGAGAATGCTAAAACGTAACATTCAATTTTTAAAAGGAAATCTGTTCATCATTTTATGTGAGCACTAAGTCATGGAGAAGATGCTGACTCACCTGAATTGTCTCCTCTCACTACAGTATTTGTCAACGCTACAGATGGTTCTTTTTTTCCTTTTGGAAAATGTTTATTTTTTCAATACTAAATTGACCTCTATTTCAAAAATATCACCATCCAATCACTATCTTTGAGTCTGATATATAAGAAGTACTTAAAATTATACAACTCTATTTAGGGCTTTCTAAATATGCTGAGAAAGGAGATCTTTGTTATCTAAAGACATAAAAACAGTATCTAAGCAAAGTGAGGCTTACCCTAGATAGCTCAGCAGGCAATTAAAGAAAATGATTGCCAGAAAGAAATGCTTTAAATTGCATGTTTAAAAGACCTGGGAATCCTAATGTACACTTCCTGTCTCTCTCCCACAATATTGCTTAAAAAGTTCAGAGTTTTATAAGTTGAAAAATACACTAACAGATGTGTTTGCTGAAATGTTTGAGTGTATAGCTCTTAGGACTCTGGCACTGAGTTTCTTCCTGTATGTTGTTAATTTCCTTTTTAAAAAATATGGATTACTAGATTTTTTAAAATCTGGTCTCATCATTTTAAATATTTATTTTTTTATTTCAGCATATTACAGGGGTACAAATGTTCAGGTTACATATATTGCCTTTGCCCCACCTGAGTCAGAGCTTCATGTGTGTCCATCACCCAGACAGTGCACACCGCACCCATTAGGTGTGAATATACCCGTCTCTTCCTCCCCCCTCACCTGCCCGACACCCAATGAATGTTGCTACTATATGTGCACATAAGTGTTGATCAGTTAATACCAATTTGATGGTGAGTACATGTGGTGCTTGTTTTTCCATTCTTGTGATACTTCACTTAGTAGAATGGGCTCCAGCTCTATCCAGGATAATACAAGAGGTACTAGATCACCATTGTTTTTTGTGGCTGAGTAGAACTCCATGGTATACATATACCATATTTTATTAATCCACTCATGTATTGATGGGCACTTGGGTTGTTTCCACATCTTCGCAATTGTGAATTATGGTGCTATAAACATTCTAGTGCAGATGTCTTTTTTTATAGAATGTCTTTTTTCCTTTGGGTAGATGCCCAGTAATGGGATTGCTGGGTCAAATAGTAGTTCTACCTGTAGCTCTTTGATGTATCTCCAGACTACTTTCCATAGAGGTTATACTAGTCTGCAGTCCCATGAAGCAATATGGTGCCTGTCACTCGGCTTGGGTCTGCAGGGCAGGAGGTGCCCTGAGGGAGCTGGGAGCCTGGTGCCCTATCCGCAAGGAGCTCACCACTCACTGGTGGCAGCCGTCTCTGGGCTGGTGTTGGCAGTTCTCTCCAGCAGCTCAGGAGCCCACCAGCAGTCCAATATTCAAGGGAGGGGAAATTTAACTGCTCCACCTATCCTTGTCTCTGGTCTCCAAGCTTCTCAGTGTTTAGATCTTGCCAATGCCTGTCTCCTTCCTGTTCAGCTCTGCAACTTCTTCCCATGGAGTCTCCTGTGGTTTCAGGCACCCTTCTTTCCAACCCTCATCCAATCTATGTTTGTCTGCCTGTTTGTTTTTTGCACTTTTGTCTAAAATCTATCTTTCTTGCAGAGACACTCTGGCTGGCGGTTTTTCTCCTCTCCCATTTTGCCTGCTTCTTTCGGATTACTAGATTTTTAAAAGCGCATTTTTTTCCCTCAAAATGACATTTCTAATTTATATTGATGCTAATGGAAACTTTATTATAAAACCATATTAAAGGTTTGATTGATATAGAGATTAGATTTTGTATGTTGATTCTTATTCTTTACAGTCTTTTTGCAGTAAAGAATCAAGAACATTATGTTAGGAGTAAACAAACTCCACGATTTTCAAGGAAATAAACATGTTATCCTGAAACAATAACAAATAAATTATTTGCAGAATGTTTTTATGCCTCACCTTCTCCCCTAAAATAAAAAAGAAGAGTATATAAGCTACCTTTAATGACTGTAACTTTATCCTGCATATAGCTTTTACACATAGCTGAAAGGTGGATGGATAGCTGACAGGAGGGGGTTCGATAGCAATGCATAAAAACTCAGAATTACAACCCGAAGTGCTAAAGCAGTGGACAGACCTCAAATGCATTCACTATTCTACATAACAGCTCTTTCTAATTTCACTTAGCAGAGTATTACATGTTTAAACTTCCCGTTTTATAGAAATAAGTGGGTCAGCTTTTCAGAGGCTGTGAAGCAGTCAAGTTGATCTGCAGAATCTGTTCGATTAGGTCAACCTGAAACTGCAAGAAGCAGATGAAACGATTTGGAACCAAGAATCATTTCAGTTCTGGATCATATTGACATCCGCTATAACATATTATTAAACATAAAACTCCACATGGCACTTGAAATAATACAAGGGAAGAAAAATGCTACAAAATGCAAGCCTTTTCGATTTTATCACAAATTAGTAATATTTAAAATAAACAAACTGATGTCATATTTGTGTATAAAGAAAATAAACATATCAGAATGTGATAATCTGACTAATAGCTTAATTCAGTAGTTTTCTTCAAAGGTCATTGTTACTCCTAATTCTCAGGTATGTGGGCCTGTTTTCCACATGTTCAGTGTCCTGCACTTTGGCGTCTCCTGTAGGAAATGATGCAATACCAATAGATACATGAATGCAAAATGCTTGCAGCAGGAAAATATAATATTACTGCCAAAGAATATTTAATCACTGGAGGACTGATTTTCTTCCCAGACCCTTTGCTTTTCTTTCTCTTTTTTTTAGTTGCCTTTTGCAAATTCCCTGTTTAGCAAAGTCATGGAAATGAGAAAGTAAGGCAGGATTTATTGGAACTTGGCAATGGGTTGTTATATTTTGCCCTACTCTTCTATTCTCTTTAGACTTGATTTACATGGAATTTTGTTTGTAACTCAAGTCTAATAAAATTAGAGCTGAGATAAGAGCCAGACCCTTGAGACAGATAACAGGGGTGCCCATCTACAAGGGGCGCTGTACTTAGAAAAGTAACAAAGGGGGAAAATTTATGTGGCTGAAATCTTCCCAAGGTCTAATGGTTGATTATTTATCTATTAGTGGTTAAGCGTGACTTCCCCATTGGCAGGCTCCATGATAGTAGTTGATCACTTAACTACATTTAAAGAAACAAGGGTTTGGTTAGATTAGTTGCAAAGACTTTTAAAATAAAAATATACACTTTTTTTTTTTTTTTTGGCTGAGCAGAGTATGTAAGTCTGACTTGCAATCCAAGAAAATAGTGGTGAGGTAAATGAGTTTTTCTTTTTACTTTCTCCATATGGCTCTTAGCCTTTCCTCTAAATAACCATTGAAAAAATATTTACAGAATATCACTTAAGGAGTACTAAATTAATTGCTTTCCTATGACTCTCACATGACTCATACTGGCCTTGGCTAGAGAGATATTTATTTTTTTGGTTGATTGTTATGTGGAATGTTAAAAAAAAAGTCACTGGAAAATATAGGTGAAATGTCAACTCGTGAAGCACAGAGCACTTTTCTGGCCACGAGATTTAAACAACATCATACAGATCAGATAGTTGGGTACAAGGCAAAAGTAGAATGGATTCTCCATATTCATCTCCTCTGTAGGGCAGCACTTTTGCCATCTAAAAAGGGAGCTGTAAATTAGGCATGAGTATGAAATGCTCAGTCTGCCAGCACCTTCCATAAGCATAGATAATTGAAGCATCATCCCCATGATTCTGTAATGCAGAAAATAAACTTACTAATTGTCTTAAATTAGAGTTTGACCTGGAAAAAAGTCTGAGTGAGAACATTTAGGAAAAAATTCAGCGTTATTAACTACACAGTAGGACAAGGGAGACTTTTTTTGTACAACTGGAAATGAATACAAATACTTCGGGATTATCATACTTATTATTAAAATAAAAAGGTTGCTCAGATGTTATCTGGAAAAAAGTGTTATCTTTGCTTATTGATGTATTTATATATGTATATATAAATACATATATGTAGATATGCATATTTACGTATGTGTGTGCAAATGCTTCTCGAGTTATGACAGGGTTACATCCTGATAAATCCACCATAAGTTGAAAATATTATAAGTAGAAAATGCATTTAGGCTTCTGGGCAAGATGGCTGACCAGAGACACCAGCTGCCAGAGTGTCTCAGTAAGAAGTTTTAGATGAAAGAGAAAATGAAGAGACAGAAAAACATAGATCTGATATGGGTCTGAAGGAAGGGTGCCAGAGTCTTTAGGAGACTCCATGAGTAGAAAAAGTTGTGGTTCAGAGCAAGAAGGAACAAGGTATTGGCAAGGGTCAACTCTCCATAGGCTTGGAGTTCAGCAAAAAGTGTAGGTGAAGCAGTTTGTTTCTCTCTCCCTCATATCCCTGACAGTCGGTGGGCTCCCAAGCTGCTGGAGACAATTTCTGTCCACATGAGCTCGGGGCTGCTGTCGCCAGGGGGCTGGAAACTTCTTGTGGACAGGGTACCAGGCTCCCAGTACCCCAGGGCACATCCCACCCCAGAGACCTGAGCAGGACAGCAGGTGCCATGTTACTTCTCCACCCACCATGCCCCTTTGCTCTCCCCAAGCAGCTTCGAATTCTCAGGTTTCATCCTACTTGTTCCCTCACAGACATTTCTCAACTCTGGCCCAGATTGTAGGAACCACAGGGGCCCAGTGGGTCCCGGAAATCTGCATGACTCCAGAGTCTGGACATTCTGGGTGGACTGCCTCCTGGAGAGAGGGTTGGAGACAACCAAAGTGCTAACATTTCTCCATCCAGACTCTCTTCCTGCCCTTCCGCTCATCCACCCGTGGCTGCCAAGAGAGATGACTGAGCCACCACACTGGGGCTTCTACAGAGAGTGGGGCTCAAGCCTTTCCTCTTTGGGTCCTGCAGTGGACTGTGGGGAGCTTGGACTGTGAGCTCCCTGTTTTCTGCCTGCCCCCCAGTGCTGTTTGCCTGGCAGCTCCATCAGAGCAGGGCATGCCCTGAGGCAGAGGGACATTGATCCTGCTTGGGCATCTTGTGGGCAACTCAGGACCAACGCACTTCTCCCTGACATGGTCAGGGATTGATCTTCCTGGTCTCTGTAGGTGAGGGAGCCTGCATGTGCAGATCTGGGGGAGAGTGCAGTGTGGGTTCTATCTGTGGCATGCTCATGGGGTACCCCTTCCTCCACAGAAGGGCCATACTCTCGACTTAGACTGGGTTGCTGGGTGGAGAATCTCCCAGCCCACAGCACAGTTGTGGGGGAGCTCGGCTGACTTGGGCTCCTGCCTGCTGGCAGACACCAAAGAAAGATTGTAGAGCAGAGGAAGTGGGGAGAGGAGTGAGGCCCACTGCAGACTGCCAGTTTGTGAATCTCAGAAGGACCTGCCTCCTCAAGCAGACTCTCTTGTTGGGTGGGACCACTTTAGCCCCTCCCTGGTGGCTCTGCCCAGAAGCTGGGAGCAAACCTTTGACCCCTGCCAAAACAGTTACCTTGCCAGCTTTTGTGGAGCCTGAGGGCAGGCTCGCCCAACCCAGCCCACCCAGCTGCACTTCCCCATCTGCCTCTGCTGTGGCAGAGAATAAGGACTCACCTAGAAGTTCCAGAGTTCCATCCACCACCCGGGGCATTTGAGTGCTTCTCCTGAGGGACTAGAGCAGGTCACAGGACCCGAAAACAACAATGCAGCTTGTTTCTTCTGGCAAGTGCCTCATACTGACAGGGAGGTCAATTTGCATGCCTTTACAGCATTTACTACCTCAATTTACAGGGTGTGGGGGGGACCAAGGAGTGACCATTTGGGGAAGTGTCTACCCCTCCCCACGGAAAAACTGTGCTACTAGATAAGGGTGAAAAGAACCCAGCCCAGGGCCTTAGCACATAAGCCTTTAGTCCCCTCCCTTGTAAACAGCCCTCCCATTTGGACAGCTTGTTCTGACTCTCCTGCCAGAGGCTCCCCTTAGTGGCTGAAAAAGCAACTTCTGAGCCTGACGGAGGCTTTGCAAAGACATTCAGGCTCTCCTGCAACCTAACCATGAACTGCCCTGCTCCTCCCCACACCTCAGTGGTGGTGGAGATCAAGAACCCCCCTGGGAGCTACAGCATCCCTCCTAAAGCATGGGGCACTCAAGTACTCCACCTGGGGGACCAGAGTCTATCACAGACACAAAAGAATATCTCAGCAGCTGGTTCTCCCACACAAACATCAACCAATGACAGGGAGAACAACCACATAGCTCATCACAGTGTCTTCCAGCTCAAGCAAACAGGGTGTGGCTCATTCACAGTCACAAGTACCACCTACCATCACCAAGAGTAAGATGGGGACCTGACTCACCACACACTGTTGGAAAGAGGTAAAGACAACAGGTCAGAGGTAAACTGAGAGGTACACTGAACCTGCTAGAAAACCCATATGCAACATAGGACCAGCATTCCTTTCCCTGGCATGCTCAGGTATTGATCTTCAGGGATCCAGAGACAGGCCTGTGAGCCAGGCCTAGCACCCCCAGGTCTAGACTGAGAGGCCAGATAAGAAGGAATCAGTGAAAGAACTCCAGAAACATGAAAATTCAGTGCCTGAGGACACCCCTAAAAGAAAAAAATAACTCCTTACCAATGGATACCAACCAAATGAAAAGATGGAAATGACAGATGAAGAATTCCAAATATGGATTGTAAGGCACCTTAATGGAATACAAGAGAAAATAGAACCCCAACACAAAGAAACCACAAAAACAAGGCAGGAAATGAATGAAAATTTACTAAGGAAATCAAAGTATTAATAAAATCAAACAGAACTGGAAATGAAAAATCCATTCAAGGAAATATAAAACACAATGGAAAGCCTTAAGAATAGGCTAGATCAGGCAGAAGAAAGAATCTCAGAGCTTTAAGACAACATTTTTGAGTTAAACAAGTCAGTCAAAGAGAAAGAGCTGAGAAACAAGAGGAACAAACAAAACATGTGAGACATATGGGATTATGTAAAGAGGTCTAACATAAACATCATAGGCATCTCTGAGAGTGAAGAAGAAAATACACAAGTGTTGGAAAACTTGTTTGAGAGAATAATTGAGGAAAATTTCCCTGGCCTTGCTAGAAACCTAATATCCAGGTACAAGAAGCTCAAAGGACCCTGGGAGATTCATTGTGAAGAGGTAATCAGCATGACACACAGTCATCAGACTGGCCTAAGTAAACCCAAAAAAGGCATCCCTATGAGCCATAAGGTGAAAGCAGTAAGTAACTTACAAAGGAAAACCCATTAGACCAGTTGCAGTCTTCTCAACTGAGACCTTACAAGCCAGAAGGGATTAGGGCCCCATTTTCAGTCTTCTCAAATAGAATAATGGCTAGCCTAGAATTTTGTACTCTACAAAACTATGTTTCTTATGTGAGAGAGAGAAATAAAGACTTTCTCAGACAAGCAAACACTAAGGGAATTTGTCAAGACCAGACCTCCCCAGCAGGAAATACTCAGAACTGATCAGTATATTAGACACTCACCAGTATAAAATCATTTAAAAGCTAAAGATCAGAGCCCAGATGCCACAATGCCTCAAGAGGTAAAACAAAATTAAAAAGTTCTACTCAACAGGATGAACAGAAATCCACCCCATTTATCAATTCTTTCAATAAATGTGAATGGGTTGAACTTCCCACTCAAGAGACATAGGCTGGTAGACTGGATAGAAAAATACAAGCCAAATGTCTGCTGTCTCCAGGCAACATATCTGACCCACAAAGACCCATTCAGATTCAAGGCGAAGGTATGTAAAACAATATTCCATGCAAATGGAAACCAAAAGAAAGCTCACGTAGCCATTCTCATATCAGATAACATATACTTCAAATCAGCAAAATAAAGAAAGACAAAAAGGATCATTATTAAATGGTGAAGGGAACAATTCAACTAGAAGACATAACAATCCTGACTATTTATGTACCTGACACAGGTGTGCCCAGATTCATAAAGCAAACCCTACTCGATCCAAACAAAATGATAAACAGCAGCATCATAATAGCCAGGGACTTCAACACCCCAATGACAGAACAGGACAGATCCTCCAAGCAGAAAATAAGCAAAGAAACGATGTACTTAAATAGGACTCTAGAACAAATGAGCCTAAAAGACATTTACAGAAGGTTCTACCTCCAAACCACTGAATATACATTCTTCTTGTCAGCTCATGGAACGTTGTCAAAGATTGATCGCATCCTAGGCCATAAAACATGTCTCAAAAAATTTAAAGAAATAGAAATTATACCGTGTATCTTTTCAAACCACTGTGGAATAAAATTAAAAATTAATTCCAACAGAACACTCAACTCTACACAAAGTCGTGGATATTAAACAACCTACTGCTGAATAGATATTGGGTCAAGGAGGAAATTAAGATGGAATCAAAGGATTCTTCAAACTAAATGATAAAGGAGGCACAGTTCTCAAATTCTGTGGGATTCAACAAAAGCAGTCATAAGAGGAAAATTCATAGACATAAATGCCTACATCCCAAAGACAGAAAAACCACAAACCAACAATCCAATGAATCATCACAAGGAATTGGAAGAGGAAGAACAACCAAATCCCAAAGCCAGCAGAAGAAAAGAAATAACAAAGATCAGAGCAGAACTGAATGAAATCAATAACAAAAGAATTATATAGAAAATTAATGAAACAAAAAGGTTGTTTCTTGAAAAGGTGAACAAAATTGACAGGTCTCTTCCTAGATTAACCAGAAACCGAAAAGAAGGAACACAATAGGGTTAATCAGAAATAAAAAAGGAGACATTACAACTGATACCAATACCATGGAAATACAAAACATCATCTGTGAATACTATAAAAATCTCTATGCACATAAACTTGAAAATGTTGAGGAAATGGACAAATTCTTAGAATCACACAACCTACCTAGGTTCAATCAGGAAGAAATAGAACCCATGAACAGACCAATATTAAGCAATGAAATTGAAGCAGCAATAAAAAATCTCCCAACAAAAAAAAAAGTCCTGGACCAGATGGTTTCACAGCTGAATATTACCAGATCTACAAAGAAGAACTGGTACCTACAGTGCAGAAATTATTTCATAACATATAAACGAAAGGAATCCTCCCCAGCTCATTCTATGAAGCCAATATCACTTTGATACCAAAGCCAGGAAGGGTCACAACAACAAAAAAATAAAAGTATAGACCAATATCCCTTGTGAATATACATGTAAAATTTTCAATAAAATCCTAACAAACAAAATTCAACTGCACATCAAAAAAATAATCTTCCACGAGCAAGTGGACTTCATCCCAGAGACATAAGGATGGTTCGACATATGCAAATCTATAAATGTAATTCACCACATAAATAGAAGCAAAAACAAAGACCATATGATACTCTCAATAGATGCATAAAAAGCATTTCACAAAATTCATCACCCTTTTATGATAAGAACTCTTAGCAAAATAGGCATAAATGGAACATACCTCAATATTAGAAAAGCCATATATGACAAACCCACAGCCAACATCATACTGAATGGAGAAAAATTGAAAGCATTCCCACTTAGAACTGGAACCAGACAAGGTTGTCCAATGTCACCACTTCTGTTCAACATGGTGCTGGAAGTCCCAACCAGAGCAACTGAGCAAGAGAAGGAAATCAAAGGTATCCAAACGGGGAAAAAAGTCAAACTGTCACTCTTTGCTGACAATCTGATCTTATATCTAGAAAACCCCAAAGATTCTGCCGAGAGACTCCTAGAATTGATAATCAATTCAGCAAAGTCTCTGGTTACAAAATCAATGCTCACAAATCAGCAGTATTCCTATACATCAATAACAGTCAAGCTGAGAATCAACCCAAAAACTCAATAGCTTTCACAATAGCAAAAAAGAAATAAAATACCTAGGAATGTATTTAACAAAGGAGGAGAAAGAACCCTACAAGGAGAACTATGAAACACTGAGAAAGGAAATTGCAGAGGATGTGAACAAATGGAAAAACATATAATGCTCATGGATTGGTAGAATCAACATTGTTAAAATGTCTACACTACCCAAAGTGATTTACAGATTCAATGCAATCCCCATTAAATACCAATGTCATTTTTTGCAGATCTAGAAAAAATAATCATATGCTTCGTGTGGAACCAGAAAAAGCCCCAAATAGCCAAAGTAACCTTAGCAAAAAGGAACAAATCAGGAGGCATCACTTTACCGGACTTCAAGCTATACTACAAGGCTATAGTAACCAAAACAGCATGGTACTGGCACAAGAACAGAGATACAGACCAATGGAACAGAACTGAGAACCCAGATATAAAACCATCCTCATATAGCCATGATCTTTGACAAAGCAGACAAAAACATACAATGGGTAAAAGAATCCCTATTCAATAAATGTTGCTGGGGAAATTGGATAGCCACATGTAGAAGACTGAAGCAGGATCTGCACCTCTCACCAGTCACAAAAATTAGTTCACGATGGATAACAGAGTTAAACCTAAGGCATGAAACTGCAAGAATTCTAGAAGTGGTTGGAAAAATGCTTCTAGATATCAGCCTAGAGAAAGAATTTATGAAGAAGAACCCTAAGGCAATCACAGCAACAACAAAAATAAATAAATGAGACCTGATCAAACTAAAAGGCTTCTGCACAGGCAAGGAAACAATCAACAGAGTGAATAGACAATCTACAGAATGGGAGAAAATATTTTTACACTATACATTCAATAAAGGGCTAATAACCAGGATCTACAAGGAATTCAAGCAACTCAACAAGAAAACATCAAACAGCCCCATTAAAATGTGGGCAAAATTCATGAACAGAAGCTTTTCAAAAGAAGACAGACTAATGGCCAATTATCATATGAAAAAATGCTCAGTGTCTCTAATCATCAGGGAAATGCAAATCAAAACCACAATGAGATATCACCTAACTCCAGTCAGAATGGCCTTTTCAAAAAGTCCCAAAACAACAGATGTTGGTGTAGATGCAGAGAGATAGGAACACTCATACACTGCTGGTGGGACTGCAACTAGTACAACCTCTATGGAAAGTAATATGGAGATACCTCAAAGAACTAAAAGTAGACCTACCATTTAATGCAGCAATCCCACTACTGGGTATTTACCCAAAGAAAAAAAAGACATTTTATGAAAAAGACACCTGCACCCGAATGTTTATAGCAGCACAATTCACAATTGCAAAGATGTGGAAACAACCCAAGTGCCTAACAGTACATGAGTGGATTAATAAAATATGGTATATGTATACCAAGGGGTATTACTCAGACATAAAAAAGTGGTGAACTAATACCTTTTGTAACAACCTGGATGGAACTGGAGACCATCCTAAGTGAAGTATCACAAGAAATGGGAAAAGAAACACTACATGTAGTCACTATTAAATTGGAAATAAATGATCAACACTCATGTATACATATAGTAGTAAAATTCAATGGAAATCAAGGAAGTGTGAAGGGAGATGAGGGGCTGGGTTAATTCACACCTAACAGGTACAATGTACCCCATTTGGGTGATGGACACACTTATAACTGTGACTTACACTGTACAAAAGCAATTCATGTCACCAAAACATTTGTACCACCATAATATTCTGAAATAATAAAAAATTAAAATGCATTTAATATACCTAACCTACTGAACATCATAGTCTAACCTACCTTAAATGTGCTCAGAACATTCTCATTAGCCTATAGCTGGGCAAATGTAGGTGGCCACGCAGCTCACCGCACAGTGTTGTTGTTTACCATCAGACCATGTTGTTTACCATCAGCTGATGGAGCTGCAACTGGCAGCTGTTGCCCAGCTCCTGGAGAGAGTATTGCAGTGTATATTACTAGTCCCAAAAAAGACCAAAATTCACAATCTATGTTTGGTTTCCACTGGATGCATATTGCTTTCGCACCATTTTAAAGTTGAAAAATTGTGAGTCAAACCATTGTAAGTCAGAGACTGTGTTTATGTTCAGTCATGCATTGCTTAATGATGGGGTATGGTGCGAGAACTGCATAGTTAGTCAATTTCACTTTAGGCTAAACATGAATGGTATTAGTATAGCTTATTACACACCTAGGTACAGCCTATTCTTTCTAGGCTACAAACCTATACAGCATGTGATTGTACTGAATACCGTAGGCAATTGTAACACGATGGTAAATATTTGTGTATCTATACATATGGAATCATAGAAAAGGTAGAGTAAAAATATGTTATTATAATTTTATGGGACCACCATCGTATATGCATAAGCCCTATGGCACCATAAGCCCTATGGCATAAAGAGCATCTCCTAGTACTATACTGATGGCCTTCATCTCAATACCTGTTTTCCACAGTTTGTCCCTAGGCCTGATTAAACTGTGGGCAGTAAAAGTTGGAGAAGGGTTCTCATTTACCGCTAGTACCTTGTATCCGCAGTAGTGATCTCATGGTTGCATGGCTTAAATACCAGCACATGCTGATGACTTACAGATTTATATTTCTGGCAAGGACCTCATGTATGCAGTCTGTTGTTGACCAAAACATCATTGTGTGGCACGTTGCTGCATATATGTAACTGTCTACTATGATTAGACAGTCTATTGTTTCTACCAGCATTATTGTGATATAACTTACGTATCATAAAATTTACCCCTTTTAAGTATACAAGTCAAGAATTTTTAGTAAATTTTTGGAGTTTTGCACCGACACTACAATCCAATTTTATAACATTTTTATTGTTTCCAAAAGATCCCTTGTGCCTGTTCACTGTTACTTTCCATTCCCACCTCAAGCCTCAGACAACCACTAATCTACTTTCTGTCTCAACAGAGTCACCTTTTCTGCTGGGGATTCTCTCTTCCTTGTCTTACTCTTAAGTAAGTTCATTAGGGCAGGGGAATGCCTTCTGGGACTTCAGTGAATACCTTCATTAGGGCAAGCTTTCTATTGAGAGAAATTACTGTGTGGAAAGCTTAGAGCTCAAAAAGATATTTCTAAATCTTCTCTTTAGGGCAGCAGTGTGGTTCAAGCTTGAGCTGTGGATTGAGGCACGCCTGGGTTTAATTTCTAGCTCTACCAATTTCTAGAAGAGTGATTATAGAAAAATAATTTAAACTCTCTAAGCATCATTTTCCAAATATGTAAAAATGTGGTTGTTAGATTAGACATGAGGTAGTATCACTAAAGTGGCTGACACTCAGTGTGTATTAAATATAAACTTTATTCATGGCTGTATGTAAGCTTTTTCATCAAGGAAAATATAACCTAATTTTTGAAGATTGTGTTTGACTTCAGAATTGTTCTGCAATCCACTGAAGTATCATTATACACTTCTTTTGCATTTAACCCAAGCCTCTGGGGCTATTCACTAAAGGATAGTGGATAGAGGCATGCCATCCTCTATAGAAGGTCATATTATTTCCAAAAAATATTCTGACTTCACCACAAACATGCATTTACTAAATGCCTGTGATTGCTGCATGGGTGACACATTCTACAACAACGAAGACATAGTTGAAGGGCTAACAACTCAGAAACAAACAAGTCCTAGAAATAAAAAATGAATCAAATATATATTTGGAGACACAAATAATAATGCTTCTATTAGACCAGAAGTTTTGCTGCTGAATACCTAATGGAAGGAAAGATCTTAAATACATAAAAGATTTTTAGACAGAGAGACTTAGCAAAACATCAGTTATGTCTGGAAATAACAGGAGATGGCTATTGAGCTATTCCTTAAAGGATGAGTGGAACCTCAGTAGGCAGAAAATGCCAAAAAAAAAAAAAAAAGGGCATTACAGAAGAAGTGAACTTCAACTTCATTCATTCATTTATGTTTTCATTTATCAAACATGTGAGTGCTTATGTCCATCAGCTTTCACTAGGTTATCATGTCATATCAAAACAATACCAAACCTTAGTGGTTTATAAGAAAAAGAAGTATTTCTTACTCATTGCACATGTCTCTCTTTTTTACGTTTTAGTTAATTTTTTTTTCTTTTTTACTTTGTTGCAGTTCTGTGCCTTATTCTTCATTCCAGTACCAAGCTGACAGAGCCACCTCTATCTGGGACTTATTAATCTCATGGCAGTAGGGAAAGTGCTGTGGAGGAACCAGGAACAATACAATCTGTCATAACTTCTGTCCTATGTCACTTCTGCTCACATCCATTAGGCAAAGCAGGTTGCAGGGTTAAATATGATGTCCAGGGATGGACTTGGTAATGATATCCAGCTACAATTAGGAGAAAATGATATAACATATCCCACTCCTACATTCCAAGCAGTGAGCTTCACTACCCTCAGGGAACCTACACTTCAGTAGAGTTGTGAAAAGACCTCCTATGGGCAGAAAAAGTGGTGAGTAATCTAATAAGATTAAAGAATGTAAAGGAAGATGAAACTCGAAAGAACATATGTGGTCAGATCAGGAAAGGCCTTGAATACCATGTTCTAGAGATTGGATTTGATTTTAGACTCAGTGGGAAGTAACTGCATTGTCTGAAGTAGAGGTGTGATGGTTAATTACATGTGTCAAATTGGCTAGTCTAGAGTACACAGTTATTTAATCAAGCACTATTCTAGGTGTTGCTGTGAATGTATTTTACGGATGTAGCTAACATCTACAATTAGTTGACATTAAGTAAAGATGTGGGTGGGCCTCGCCCAATCAGTTGAAGGCCTTAAGAGTGAAAAGACGTTTGCTGGGGAAGAAGAAATTCTATCTCTGGACTGCAGCATAGAAATCCTGCCTGAGTACAGTCTTCTAGGCTGTCCTATAAGTTCTGGATTTGCCGGTTCCAACAATTGTATCAACCAATTTCTCAAAATAAATATCTTTATAGAAATAGATAGATAGATAGATGTGTAACCTATTGGTCCTGTTTCTCTGGAAGACCCTGACTCATAAGAGGATATGATGATTCAATTTTTTATAGACAGAAGAGATATTGCAAATTAGAATGCAAATAATTTGCTAACAGTTCAGAAGTCAGAATGAGAGGGAGAAGTTAAAGATGAACCCAGGCCTCTTGTAATTTGTAAGCTAAATAATTCTACTAATTCTATGATTTCCTCAAACTTTCTCCATGTCTTGTCCTCATTTTGACAAGGTGACACTACATTGCTAACAGCCCTAGTTTGTTTATTATTCATTACAACGTGTATATTTGAAAATACGTTCTAAGCTATAAATGTAGGTATTTCTCTTCATAAATATACTGCTGCTCCATTTTTGTCACTAATTTCTCTAAAATTCAAGTTTTCTCAACAGATGAGAAACGGAGATATTATCTAGGACCAAGACCCAATCATGTGGCCACATAAGGGCATGACTTTTATTGAACTAATAAACTATTATCCTTTGATTTCTTCAAAATGCATTAGAGTTGCCCCAAATGAGTGAGAAAATACCAGAATTTCTTAGGGATTTCTACCATAATCCCAAGAGGGATGAGACCCCTTCAAACCTATCTGGAATGCGGGATAGAGAGAGGTTGTATCTGAACCCTGATCAATCTAATTCTCATCATCCCTACCCCATTGCCTACCTCTGTACACTTCAGTTGCTCTCACAGTTTCACACGATCCCAGGCTATAACTAGGTCAGATATTTTGTGGCATTATTATCATTTCCTATTTAAGAATGCATTTATAATATTAGATGCAGTTATAAAATTGAGCAATTTAGTTCTTGCCATAACCCTCTGAAATAATTCGTGATATGCTGTGAATGAGGAAATGTAGAGAGTCCTACAGTTTGATCGTGCCAAAAAAAGTATGTCAATAAATCTATTTTCTCATAGATAATGTTAAGTGAGGACAGTAGGCAAAGCTCTTTCTGAGAGATCATGAAACAACAGTGACAACAACAAAAAAACAAATAGTAACGACAACAACAATTTAGAAAAAACACGTACATCATCGAGAAGCTAATGATTTGGTCTCAAGGAAAATACCCGAGTGAATTAATCACCTAAGCTTTTGTTCTGCTTTGTCACAAGTCCGCCTTTCCTTACCATCGCCTGTAAGGTCCTGTTGAAGTTCCTCCTGGTGAACTGCCAGCCCACCCTCTGCTTGTCTCCTCAGGGTGCTCTTCTCTCCTATTTACATTATACTCTGCTGCTGCAAACTATTTTTCATTTTTAAACACAATATGATTTTAACTTTCCATGCCCAAAACTGAATCCCAGGTCTTGGTCTGCAAACCTTCTCCATCTCAGTTTATGTTAACTCCATCCTCCCTGTTACTTTGGCCAAGCGAAGTTATCCTTGACTATGCTATTTTTCTCCATCCCATACCCAGTCTATTTGCAAATCTGATTGAATTTGTTCTCCAAATAAATCCAGAATCTAACCAATTATCATCACCTTGAGCATCCTGGTCTGAGCCACATGCCAGAGAGAAAAATATTAAATATATTGTGAGGCTAAAACCAAAGAAACAAACGAACAAATACTGTCCCCCTCCCCCAACTCAAAAGCACACAGGTGCACCAGGTAAATTCAGATTAGGGGAGCATAAAGTATTGAAATATATTTGTTGTGGCATAACTAAGCCTCTCAGCTCTTCAAATTTTTCTAAATTATCCAAGGTTTTAATCATTCCCCCTAAGTTTAGTATGCTCCCCCCCTTTTGGGGGCCATCTTTGAATAGATCTTATAATTTTCTAGCCTCTGGTCTTCTCGAATATAGAGATGTTCATGCGTCATCTTCAACATCATCACAATAACACTATTCTCTGCTCTCCTAGAATGGTTGTTATGTTGCCAGGCACTTCTTGTCATTATCACTAATTCCCATAAGATACCAGTGATCAACATACTAATTTATTAATGGTCAATTTTATTGTTATTTCCTTTTATCGATGAGGACACTGAAAGTCAAGGACTTCAAGTCCCCAGCCCCATGCCACACGGCACCCGTGTGACAGAGCCAGGGTGCCACTCAAGTCTGCCTGGCATGGGAGCCGGTCTTTCTCCTAGATTATGCTGCTCTCAGGCACTGAAGAGGGAGTTTAACTGGATCATTTTAAGATCCTGCTAATTTTAAAGTTAAATGAGTCAAGAAAGTTCTTGGTGCCTCTTGGTTAATGTTACATGCACATTTGATGCAAATAGAGACAATTTTTCATAATGAGCATCACTAGGTAGA
>RJWJ010027018.1:0-22563 GCA_004363605.1 Indri indri
TACTTTCTTTCTATTTTTAGTAGAGACGGGGTCTCGCTCTTGTTCAGGCTGGCCTCGAACTCCTGAGCTCAAACAGTCCTCCCATCTCGGTCTCCCAGAGTGCTAGGATTACAGGCGTGAGTCACCACACCTGGCCTCTTTAGGTCATTCTAAGTGTGGCTCCAGCTGGGGTGCGAAGGAGGGTAATAAAGAGGCTCCCCCACCCCAAACTCCACCCTTTCCTTCCAGGAGGACTGCCAAGTCCCAGCTCTGGCTCTCGATCCCTCCCACTTTAGAATTACAAAATCTTCAGCTCAGAGAGCAGCTCTGCGCTGAGGACACTGCACACACACTGAGCCACAGCACACCGAGGTGGGCACAGGCCAGGTTCCTGAGAGGTCAGGTGAGTGCCAGAGTGGCAGTGGGCTGGGCCAGATCCCCCTCACCCTGCTCAGCTCCTGTGGCTGGTCCTTCTGCTCCGGCCTCTCCCATCCCTGCTTGTTCCCCATGGACATCCCCATTTCAGCGCAGCTCTTCCCTGGCCTGAATCCCCCTTCCTTCTGCCGAGTCATCAGAGTTTTGCTCTTTCACATACCAGACCCTGGCCCCCAAAACAAGCTCAGTTGCTCAATTGGCCATGTTTGTCCCCAAGCCAAGATAGAGTGTGGCTAGGCAAGTGGAATGACAGGCCTGGTCAGCCTGGGGGTTTCCGCTTGTGAGAGGCCTGCAGAGCTCAAGGAGGGGAAGGGGTGGGGGGTGGGGCCACAGAGTCGCCCACTGGATGGAGGCTGGCTCTGCAGCAGGAAGTAGTGAGAGAATAAAGCTGGCTGGCAGGGAGTTAGGATGGGCAGGCCCTAGAGTTTTCGCAAGGGCAGGCCCTAGAGTTTT
This sequence comes from Indri indri, assembly GCA_004363605.1. Taxonomy (NCBI): domain Eukaryota; kingdom Metazoa; phylum Chordata; class Mammalia; order Primates; family Indriidae; genus Indri; species Indri indri. Next base: position 868 of record RJWJ010027018.1, read on the forward strand.
CGCAAGTGCAGGCTGGAATCTGCTGGAGAGCTTCAAAAATGCTGATATCTGGGCTTCACCCCAGAGAGTGCTTTAACTCTGCAGTCCTCAACCCCTGGGCCACAGTCTGTGGCCTGTTAGGAAAACAGGGCGGTGCATTACCACCTGAGCTCTGCTTCCACCCCCCAACCCCCACCCCCATCCGTGGAAAAATTGTCTTCCATGCAACCGGTCCCTGGTGCCAAAAGTTTGGGGACTGCTGCTTTAATTGGTCTGGGATGAAACCTGGGCATTGGGATTGTGAAACCTCTGAAGGTACATCAAAGGCGCAGCCAGAATGGGAAGCACTGCACTGGAGTTTTGAGTCCCCAGCTCCACCACTCACTAGATTTGTGAGCTTGGGCAAGTTGCTCAGCATCCTCAAACCTCAGTGTCCTCATCTTAAAGCAAGACTTCAGCAAATGGTATTGTTGTGATGGCATTAAGGGGTCTGGTCTCTGACACAGCAGCATGGAGCTAGTCCAGGACACTTACCGCCACCCAGAGGAGTACGTGAAGGGGGTCCCGCTCGTCAAGTTCTTTGCAGAAGCGCTGGGGCCGCTACAGAGCTTCCAGCCCTGGTCCGATGACCTGCTGATTAGCACCTATCCCAAGTCCGGTAGGTGAAGATGGCCACCCACCCTCTCCTGGGCTGCTGTCCCCACCCTGGCCCGCAGGGGCACACCCTCAGCTCTGCTCACCTCCAGTTCCCATCTCCCTCCCTCTCTAGGCACCACTTGGGTGAGCCAGATACTGGACCTGATCTACCAAGGTGGCGACCTAGAGAAGTGTCACCGGGCCCCTATTTTCATCCGTGTGCCCTTCCTTGAGTTCAAAGTCCCAGGGCTTCCCTCAGGTGTGTGGTGGGGTGCTGGGGGCAAGTGGAGTACAGGGAGTGAGGCCTGGGCTCAGCTCACCAAACCTTTCCCTACCCATGGCTTAGGTTTCGAGACTCTGAAAGAAACACCAGCCCCACGGCTCCTCAAGACGCACTTGCCACTGGCCCTGCTCCCCCAGTCTCTGCTGGATCAGAAGATCAAAGTAAGTGGCAGGGGAAGCAAAGGGGAGGCTTCTGGGGACATCCAGCTTTAGTCCTTCTGGGAAGGTCTCCTTACTTCCTCGAGCCTTTTCTCATCTTGAGGGGGAGACTCTCTGCCTCTTGATCTGGTGGTGGTCAGACAACCAGGAAAGTGAGGCTGTTCAATGCAGACCCAAGAAAGGCAGAGCCCAGGTGATCACAGGCTCTTGGGAGAGGAGGCTGGTGGGAACCCGGCATGTCTTGCTCCAAATCTGGGTGTGAGGGCATCAATGGAGATTAATGTAAAATATGGCTCCAGGGACCAGCTAGGACTTTGGCCTCAAAGCAGGGCTCAAATCCCAGCCCAGTAATACCTATACTGAGAGATCTCAAGTCAGCCTCTAAGCCTCAGTTTCCTCCTTTGCCAGACAGAGAGAACCTCCCTCACAGGGATGCTGTCGAGGGTGACAGGAGGGCAGGATGGGGGGCCCAGGACTGGTATGGGGCGTGCGGTGTGGTGATGGTGCTGGGGTTGAGGTGATCTGCCCCTGCAGGTGGTTTACGTTGCCCGCAATGCAAAGGATGTGGCTGTCTCCTATTACCACTTCTACTGCATGGCCAAGGTGCACCCTGATCCTGGTACCTGGGACAGCTTCCTGGAGAAATTCATGGCCGGGAAAGGTGGGCCCTACTCGAGGAAGGAGAGGGGCAGAGCTGAGGAGCAGCAGCTAAAACTAACTCCGACCCCCATGTTGGTGCCCTGCCCCTTCCCCAGTGTCCTATGGGTCCTGGTACCAGCACGTGCACGAGTGGTGGGAGCTGAGTCACACCCATCCTGTCCTCTACCTCTTCTATGAAGACATAAAGGAGGTGAGCCCACCTGTTCCTGCTTCCCTCCGTGTCGCACTTGGGGGGCAGGATCCTCACAGAGGCCTGCCAAAGCCCTCTCAGGCCCCCTCCTTAGGGCAGTGCCCAACCCCTCCTGGCTCTCCATCCTGCCTTCCCTCAGCCGCAGTGCCATGTACTCTGTACAGCTCTTATCTCTAGCGCCTGAGTCAGCCACACGTGCAGTCACTGATCAGCAATTCGCTGCCCTCTATTCTCCCTGCCAAAGGGTTTGCCAAGGGTTTACCCTGGGACCAGTTATGAAAGAACACTGCTTGTCCTCACCCATGAGGAACCAAACACAGCTTATTACAGGATCACAGGGCAGGTGAGAGGATGAGTGAGACAAGGAGCTGGCTCTGAGGTTTCTAGTGGAAGTGGCCAGGTCCCTTCTTAGGTTAGAGAGGGGGATCCCCCTTTTGTTTGCTCAGTGAGCAATCCAAACCTCACTGAAGAGCCCTCTGCTGCTCTAGAACCCCAAAAGGGAGATTCGGAAGATCCTGGAGTTTGTGGGGCGCTCCCTGCCAGAGGAGATCGTGGACCACATCGCCCAGCACACATCTTTTGAGGAGATGAAGAAGAACCCCATGACTAACTATACCACCATCCCCGAAGACATCATGGACCATGACGTTTCCCCCTTCATGAGGAGAGGTGGGTGCCCAGCCGGGATGGGTGTTGAGGGAGGGTGGAAGCAGCAGCCAGAGCCTGCCCTGAGCCATGGGGCCCCTCTGCAGCGGGACTTCAGCCCCCTCCTTCCCCTACAAGGCATGGCTGGGGACTGGAAAACCACCTTCACCGTGGCCCAGAATGAGCGCTTTGATGCCGACTACGCTGAGAAGACGGCTGGCTGGGACCTGAGCTTCTGCTCACGGCTGGGAGTGGTGTTCAGCGGGAGTCACTCCAGAGGGAGCCTGTGAAACAAGCTTGACCCATGGCTTCAAGAATAAAATATGATTTGGGTTCAACGCAGGCTTCTATTGGAAGCCAAGAGGAAACCTGTGCTGAAGGAGTAAATGCCCACTGGTAGCCACTAAGGCCAGCTGTCCCCGCAGCCTCCAGCTCCCTGACTTGCCCTGCCTGGGGAGGGGAAGAGTGTTTGGAGAAGTAAAACCCAGGAGACTCCGGCGAGGGGGAAAAGTATTTATTTGATCACAAAACACCTTTGTTGATTGCCCCCATGAGGGTGGCGGGAGTCTGCCAGCCAGCTTCACTTTTTCTTAGGCTCCTTACAAGCCACCACATACCTCTGGGCCACATTGAGGGGAGGGGAGTAACCATCTGCATAGGAGGTGTCTTCAAACAGCACTGAGTAGTCATCCTGGGGCTGCGGCGGAGGCAGACAGGACGGGCTGGTCAGAGGCCCCCAGCCAGGCCAGCCCCTGCCCCCCTCATCTTTCACTCAGAGTCAGGATGTCTCATCCCCACCGTCCCTGCTCTTTTCTCAGCAACAAGGGGCCAAGGGCAGGGGCTGAAGAGCAGGAAGAAAGGAGGCTCGCTCCCTACACGCTCAGGCCTCAGCTTCAGGGCTTGGTGCCATTCGGGCACCTGTGTTAAGAGGATCAAGGACAGCCCAGAGGGCAGCAGGCAAGGATCCTGCCCTTAGGTAATGTGTGCCCAGGAGTCAGATTTGGGCACAAGCTTCCCATCTCAGGGCTCATATCCTCCACTGACTGCAGAGGTGAGGTGAGGCTGGAGGAACAGCAGGCCGCTCTGTCAGGGCTTGCTATGGCTCCTGGGGCTGGCAAGGGGACTGCAGAGCGGACTCTGGGAAGCAGAAGAAGGAGGGCAGGTTCCTTTAGCTGAGGTGTTGAGGTGAGGAGAAAGAGGAAAGACACAGGAGGATGACCCCTGACCTTCTTGGTCAGCCTGGTCCTGGTGTCATGACGGCCTGTGCCACAGAGCCTGCCTTACCCGTTGTGGGGGCGCGTGGATCAGCGCACGGTAGAAGCAAGTGGTCTGGGGATACAGGGCCAGCACGAGCTGCTCCTTCTGGAATAAGGCCTCCGGGTCTGTTTCAGGGTTGGCCTTCCACTGGGGCAGCGGGATGATCCGCCGCCGGCTCAGGGTGTGTCTCCTGGGGGTGAAAGGGGCTTATGTCAACCCACAGCCAGGTGGGAGACTCCTTCCCAGCAGTGTGGCTGCCTCCCAGGCTCCCACTGCCCCTCCCCGGCCCGGACACTCACTCTTTGCCTTCTTCATCAATGTCATCTACCTCATACCTGTGGACAAGGAAGAGGCTCGATGGGGTGAGGTGCACAATTCGCGTGGGAGTGAGAAGGGAAGGAGCCCCTGCTTCCTTCATACCCATCCCCACCCACAGCACCCTCTGGGGAGCTTTTCTCCCATTTTGCAGATAGATGGTCAGAAAAGCAGCTAAAGCAGCTATGGTAACGAGAGCAGCCCGGGGACCAAGTGTCCACTCACTTGTTGGTGGCATGGCTGTAACTGACCACCTCAGCCAGGATCCACTGCTCGTCCCCGTCCACAGCCTTTACCCGGGCAGCCACCTTGTCTCCAGGTTTGGCCACATAGTCCCCTGAGGCTGGAATGGCCCCACAGAGGGGTGGGGGCCTGTGAGTGGAACAGAGCGTCAGTCCCAGGCCCTGCCGCCAGCCCCCTCCCCTGCAGCTCCCGCCCTCACTTGTCACCAGGCTTCCCGATCCACAGGGGCAGGGTCATGGCTGACTGCTGCAGCAGGGTCATCAGCACGCCCCTGCGCATGGTCTTCCGGGGGGGCTCCGAGTCATTGTACAGGCCCGCGATCTTGGCCGCTGTAGGAAGCAAGTGAGCCCCTGAGGCGCCAGGGACAGGTGCCTGCCCCACACCCACCCTAGTCCCCAGCTGTCACATGAGGACTCAACCTCCTCAGGCCTGGCTGCATATACCTGCCTGACTTCAAACAAGGCCAAGGTGGCACATGACAACATTCTGGTGAGTGAGGGGTCTGCCCACCATGGGTTTGTAGGAAGGGCAGTAGGGAGGTGGGAAAGCCAAGGAAATGGCAGCCAGAAAGGGCTGGAAGGCTGGGTTTGAGACATGCAGGGTGTGGCTGGGCAAGAAACGGGACTGGGCTGTGGTAGGAAGGAGGAGGCAACTGGCCCAGGCCACACACGGGGAGGAAGATGGGAGGGCAAGGGCAGAACCATCTGGAACACTGTCCCTCCCAGCATTGGAAGTGCTCTGCATTCCCTTCCCAGTGCCAGGGCCACGCTGCAGCCATGGGCTGCTCTCAGGAATCTCACACTCTGCCAGACTCCTCTCCAACTCACCGATCCGCCTCTCTTCCAGCAGAGACTTGATTTCGGCGATCTTATCCAGGGCCTTCCGAAGGATGCTGAAGGTGGGGAGGAGGGAGAGAGAGGTCTGGTGGAAGTACACAACACAGACTTCCTTTTCTAGTTACAGCAGGCTGGATGACTCAGACTAACCCTACTGCTGAAAATTAGAAACCCTCAGTAAGATTTTTAGTCTTAAAAGCATGAAAGACAAGACAGCAGGAAGTGGCAGGCCAACAGCTCTTAAGAGAAAGCAGGATCCTAGAGAGGTGAGCAAATGGACTGAGTGGCCTTTGACAAATCCTGAAGTGCAGCTCAGTTCTGGCAGCCTCTCACCTCTTGAGGACAAAGGGTCAAACTCAGGGTCTGCCCAAGATGGGACACATAAAAGGAGAAACCCCCAGAGGTGGGGAGAACTGCTGGTTCAGAGCAGGACTGGGGCGGAGGGAGCTCGTCTCTGAAAGGCTGTACCCAGACAAACCCCAGCATGGACTTGCAGTCCCAGGAAGCTATGAAGTCAGTGTTTGGGGGGTCCAGGGTGGCAGGGACCCAAGTTACGTGGCAGAAGCAAACAGAGCTTTGCTGGAGGCAGGCTTCTTTACCCTAGATCTTGGGAAATCTCCCCAAAGAATATTTCAACAGCAATAAGCACTGCAGACTCTGCTTAGGGTCATTTTTCACTCCTCTGCTCCCATGGCAAACCCTAGTCCATTCCTTTAGCAAACCTTTATTAAATGCTCCCAGGGTACTAAAGATCTTTGTCCAACAGAAGGAAGTGCCTATCAACAGAGCACATGACCCATGGAGTTCACCAGGCAGAGGCCAGAAGACGGGCATAGGCCAGGGGCAGCCAAACCAAAGCAGGGAGGGGTGAACAGCTTGCCGCTATGCATGGAGCATTGCAGTTCAGTGTGGCTAGGGCATGGTGCAGGGGAGGGCTCAGCCAGAACCACCGCAGGCTTGTGAGCACTGGGATCTAGGCAAGCGGACATCCCAGAAAACAAGGAATAAAAGCCCAGAGGCCAATGGGAACTTTGAAGTTTGCTCACTGCTGTTGGGCCTATTTGGAGGACATAGTTTTATGAAGCATATCCTAACTTGCAGTCTGTGATATTTGTTTGTTTCTTTGTTTATTATTTATTTATGTATTAGAGATGGGGTCTCGCTCTGTCATCCAGGTTGGAGTGCAGTGGTGTTGTCATAGCTCACTGCAGCCTCAAACTCCTGGGCTCAAGTGATCCTCCTGCCTCAGCCTCCAGAGTAGCTGGGACTACAGGCATGTACCACCATGCCCAGCTAAATTTTTAAATTTTTTTTAGAGACAGGGTCTTGCTGTGTTACACAGCCTGGAGTACAGTGGTGTGATCATAGCTCACTGCAGCCTCGAACTCCTGGGCTCAAGAGATCCTCCCACCTCAGCCTCCTCAGTAGCTGGGACTACATGCACAAGCCACAATGCCTGGCCTCCTGTGATATATTAATGGGGTCATTTTCAACCCTAGCTGGACGTCGGAATCTCCTGGGGAACTTTAAATCCCAATTGTTTCAGGCAAGAATTATAAACAGATGCTAAAACTACTGTGTTTAATGTGAATGGAATATTTACATAGTCTCAAAGTATCTCCCCTCAAGATACTTATTAACCACACAATAGAAAATAGCAATAATTCAACACTGGAAAAACCTGGAAGACACTGCCTTAACCAATGGGACAAACAGTATCTTGTGCTTTCTGATATGATCTATGGAGGACAACATTACTTCTGTAGTATTACTGCCAAAAGTGTAAAACCTGAATCTAACAGGAAATGTCAGACAACCCATTCTAAGGAACATTCTACAAAATAACTGACTTGCAATCTTCAAAAAGTCAAGGTCATGAAAGGCCAAACAGACAGGGAGGGCAGTATTCCAGACTGAAGGAGACTGAGGAGACAGGATACTCAATGCAATGGTAGCTACGCTACAAAAATGGCTCTTTCCTTTTGCTATAAAGGCCATTGGCAGATAAGATGAAATCTGAATAAGATCTGTAGTTAATGGTTTTATATAAGTGTTAATGTCCTCATTTTGAGAATTGTGCTGTGGTTATACAGGAATGTCCTTGTTTTTAGGAAATACCAACTGCTGTGTTTAGAGGTCAGGGGTCACGTCTGCAACTTAAACGGTTCAGAAAAATACCACCAAACAAGTTTGTGAAATACTGAGTTAAAGGAAATTATTATTCTAGGAACTTATCAGAGCCTTTAATGCTTTAATTTGCTCTGCGAATCTCTAGGAGAGGAATGTAATGTTCCATTTCCTAAAGTTACTGCAGTTTGGCTAAGATTCAAGGAAACAATGTTTGTAAGATAATTCAAAAAGCTGGCCGGGCGCAGTGGCTCATGCCTGTAATCCTAGCACTCTGGGAGGCCGAGGCGGGCAGATTGTTTGGGCTCAGGAGTTCGAAACCAGCCTGAGCAAGAGCGAGACCCCGTCTCTACTAAAAATAGAAAGAAATTACTCGGACAGCTAAAAATATACAGAAAAAATTAGCCAGGCATGGTGGTGCATGCCTGTAGTCCCAGCTACTTGGGAGGCTGAGGCAGGAGGATCGCTTGAGCCCAGGAGTTTGAGGTTGCTGTGAGCTAGGCTCCTCTCCAGGAGGAGATGCCATGGCACTCTAGCCTGGGCAAAAGAGTGAGAATCTGTCTCAAAAAAAATAAAAAAGGCAGCCGTGGCCAGGCGTGGTGGCTCACGCCTGTAATCCCAGCACTTTGGGATGCTGAGGCAGGAAAAGTGCTTGAGGCCAGGAGTTCAAGACCAGCCTGGGCAATACAGCAAGACCCCATCTCTACAAAAAAATTTAAAAATTAGCCAGGAGTGGTGGTGTGAGTCTGTATTCTGAGCTACTCAGGAGGTTGTAGCGGAAGGATCACTTGAGGCCAGGAGTTCGAGATTTTAGTGAGCTATGATCAGGCCACTGCAATCCAGCTGGGCAACAGTGAGACCCTGTCTCTATTTAAACAAAATAAAATAAAAATAAAAAGCAGTTTTCTGGAACGGAAACTTCTCCATCTCAGAGTCATAAAAGCTTCAGGCCATCTAGTATGACCTCCCAGCTGAGCCTGGGTCCCTGTCTCTGACAGCCAGCCAGCCAGCCTGGCAGCAAATCTCAGGGACAGTCCCACCCCAGGAGGCCCCCTGTACCTGGGACAGCTGAAGAAGGGCTTCTTTCCGGATGACATTCCTTTGAGTGCAGCCAAGAGCCCAGAGCTCTAGCCTCTCTCCCCACTGACCATTAGTAAGGGGCTAAAACCACTGTGGGCCCTTCAGAATCTGCCAATACTACTGCATACAAATTCACAGCACCATTATTTGATTAGGGTGACTTTTTAAAAAGAAAAAAGGTAAAAAGCAATTCCTTTGGCCTTCCCTCTTGCTGAAGGGCTGGAGCTGTGCTTGCAGAGTTGGACAGAAAGCAGCAAAGGCCCAGGGCGCTGCACACGTGGAACTGGCCGAGGTCTGCCCCATCCCTCTCCACCACCCACCCAGAGTAGGAGGGACCTGTGGCAGCCCTGTGAGCCTCTCAGACCTCTGGACCCTGGCTGAGTGGGAGATGTGATCAATGTTAGCTTCCCAGGCACACGGCTTCTTTGCCCCCATAAGCAGGTATTTCTCCCTCCCTTCTGGCTCCTGGGCTAAGACTTGAACACTGCATCTGGTCAGCAACACGGAACATTCTTCATGCCTCGGTGCACCAGCAGGTGGCCTGCATTCACTCTGCCCCCAGGCACTTGGAAAGGTTTTTAAACCTGTCTATTGGGAAAATGCACTGATGCATGTAGCACCAGCAGTAACACAAAGTGACATGGGCTTTCCCCGCCTAGGCTCTGGCAGCAGGGGTGGCATCTCATCTACCTCTCCTGCTCTCCCTTCCCCAGAATAGTATTGGGCTGAGGAGGCCTTATCCAGCGTTTATCTAACGAATGTATGAAGGTTTTAGATTCTCAGAGTCTGAAAAAGTGAAATGGCAGCGGAATTGCAAGACGTTGGGCTCTGCATTTATGAAACTGAGCTCATGTTTCACCCTGGGGAAGTCAACACCAGAGACAGCCCACACCAAATTGGGTTCAGAGTCACTTTGTTCTGCCAGCAGTCAGGCTAGCAAGGGATGGTTTGCTTTTTGCTCTCGCATGAGCAAGAGTCACTCCAACTTACACAAGGGAAACTCCAGCCCAGGAAAGTGGGAAGGGGCCCGGCTGGGAAAGGCTGGGCTGGAGAGCCAGGAGGAGGAGCCTATTTCCAAGGCCTCCATAGGAATGTGCCCTGCCCCTCCCTGCAGGTCAGCCTACTCTTTCTTTTGTTCTGCTCCCCAGCCTGGCACAGGGAGCCCCACCAGACCCCTTTGCCCCAGCTAGAAACCCTGGACTCTTCGACTCCTCCTCTTCCCCAGTTTGATCTCAGACACTGCTCTTGAACCCATCCGTGCTCTCCACCCCCACTGCCACTGTCTCGCTCAACCCCTCCCCTCGCTTGCCTGGCCTTCTAGCTCGCTGGCTTCCCACCCGGCCTGTTCTGCACATGGCAGCCAGGGTTTCTTTCCTGCTTTGAGTCTTCATTAGCCCCCCATGGCCTCCAGGATAAAGTCCATGGCACCAGGGGCCCTTCATGTCCTGCTCTCCTTGTCCCCGGCCATACAGGGATGGTCCTCCCTCCCCAAATGCGTATGCTCTGCACTCCCTCCTCCATGGCCTCTGCACCTCTGTCCCGCTGCCTGGGCTTCTGCCTCGTCTGCCAACTGCTCCCTAGCTCAAGGTTGTACTCCAGTCCCTCCCCCTTCCTGAGGACATCCTAGATCCTCACCTCTGCAGGACAACTCCACTATCCTACAACTGTTTTTTTTAGGGTATCTTTCCTTTCTGAACTGTACCCTTGAAGGGGGATCCTCCCTATCCTCATGTCTCTACATGGAGATGGCCCAGTGCCAGGCATGGGGTAAGCACCAGCAAAGGTCTGCAGAACGGCTGACGGCAGGCAAAGAAAATATAGGACCATGAACACAGGACAGAGCTGTGAGAGCCAGATGGGAGGAAGGATGAGCCCTGGAACCATTAGCAATGCTCAGGGCGCTGCCTCTGGCCCATGGCTGTCGCCCCCACTGGGCCCTGAATGTTAGCCATCACCTGCACATACAAGGCAGTTTAAATTGCAGGTATTTAAACTACAGGTTGCGGCTTATTAGTGAGTCAGGAAATTAATTTCTTCGGTAACAACCAGCATTAAAAAAAAAAAACCAACAGACCAGGTGCGGTGGCTCAGGCCTGTAATCCTAGCACTCTGGGGGGCCGAGGCAGGCGGATTGTTTGAGCTCCGGAGTTCGAAACCAGCCTGAGCAAGAGCGAGACCCTGTCTCTACTAAAAATAGAAATAAATTAATCGGACAACTAAAAATACATAGAAAAAATTAGCCGGGCATGGTGGCGCATGCCTGTAGTCCCAGCTACTTGGGAGGCTGAGGCAGAAGGATCACTTGAGCCCAGGAGTTCGAGGTTGCTGTGAGCTAGGCTGACGCCACGGCACTCTAGCCTGGGCAAAAGAGTGAGACTCTGTCTCAAAAAAAAAAAGCAAAACAAAACAAAAAACCAACAGCATAGTAATAGAGCTGGAACTCTTGTTCTAATTCTATGAGATACACACACACATATAAAACAAATGTGTGTGCTGTAGAAAGGTACCTTATACCATTCTAGCAAGTCCACATTAAAGAATGGGGACTTTGGGTTTAAAATTGGGCTTTCTCCACTTACTAGTTGTGTGACTTTTGGCAGATCATGTAACCTCTCAGTGCCTCAGTTTCCTCATCTGTAAAATGGGGCTAATAATACAAACTACCTTTAAGAATTGCCATGAGGATTAAATGAGGGCGTAAACACATAAAGTACTTGGAATAGTACCAGGAATACAGTAAGGTCACACAGGGGTTATTATTACTGAGCCACATTATAGAATGTGGGTTATGATCAAAACAGTTTGAAAACCATTGGCATTAGGCACTTTACATACATTATTCCATTTTATGTTTACAATCCTGTAAGTAGTTATTATCCCTATTTTATTTTTTTAATTTTTTGAGACAAGGTCTTGTTCTGTTGTCTGGGTTAGAGTGCAGTGGCATCATCATAGCTCACAGTAACCTCAAACTCCTGCGCTTAAGCGATCCTCCTGCCTCAGCCTCCTGAGTAGTTGGGACTACAGGTGTGCACCACCATGCCGGCTAATATTTTGTATTTTTTTGTAGACATGGGGTCTCACTATGTTGCCCAGGCTGGTCTTGAACTCCTGGCCTCAAGTGATCCTTCTGCCTTGGCCTCCCAAAGTGCTGGGATTAGAGGCATGAGCCACTGCTCCCGTGACAACCGAGTCTCCGCTGAGTGACTGCCCAAGGTCCATGACCAGTAAGTGACAGTGCTGACACATGCCTTGCTGCCATCCATAAAGCAGTAGGGCTAAGGGAGGAATGGGCCTAGAGAAGTAGGCTCCAGAAAAGGTAGGACCCAGGGGACAGGCTGGGAGTAGGAACTGACTTCTCCATGGGAGGAAGGCAAACTGGGGGTTTCGTCCACAGGTGCCTGTAGCCCAGTGCCCAGGCGAGGAGGGAGCGATGGCAGGGCAGGTGGGAAGCTACTCACTTGCACTCTGCCTCTGCATCGGCCTTGGCTGTTGTATAGAGGCCACGCAGCTTTGTCCGGTAATAAGGAGAAACTGTAGAGGAAACACAGGGATAAGGAGGTGTGGGCAAGGACAGCTGGCAGTAACGTGGCGTTGCTTCCAGTTCACCAGACTTTGGGAGGCACAGAGAGGCCATGGCCTGAAGACTGAGCTTTACTGGTTCAGAAATGCTCCCAGAGGTGGATGCCCCCATGCTCAATGAGTTCATATTTCCTTATGGTACAAATGCTATCCTCTCCCACATCTAGGAGAGGACTATCTAGCCTTTTCTATATCATGACACACCTAGAAAATATTTGTCAGCACACAGAAAAACAGACAATTCTCAAAGCTACCCAGAGTGGGAAGGCACCAGCCCACGACCTGGAGGCCTCAGGGCATATGCAGGGACATCCTGGGAGGGAAGCTCTGCTCTGGAAAACACCAGCTCACCAGGGTGCTTGTGCGCTCCAAGGGCAAGTTTCCCTAGATGTGGCCTCATTTCACTGCCTTTCCAGTCCCTGGAGTTGAGGGATTTTTAAGGTTCTTTAGTACTAAGCAGTCTGTCACCAGTCTCCTGGGCGACTTTAGGTCACCCAGCCTAAGGGAAAACTGTCCCTCTGGCCCAAGGAGCAGTTCATTTTGGAATATGCTGATACATGCAATAGTCCCCTTTGAAAATGATAACAGCCATGTTCCCAGTCTTGGCCACATCCCCTTCTCAGCCTCTTTCTCTCCTGAGTCAGCTACTCACTCTTGTTCTCTGTCTGCATCCGCTCGTGGGTCTTCTGAATGTTCACTAAGTTGTGTTCGCTCCGAGAACGCTCTTCCTGCAAGGAGGAGGGTCAACAGCACGTGAGGAAGGCCTGTCATCCTGCTGTGGCACCCTGCATCCCAGGCCAGAGGCCCCATCCCATAAATACAACCCTCATTTTCTAAATCCAAATTCAGGATAAGTTCGAGATGATTTTTTCCCCTGACTAATGCAAAAGCATTATGAAAGGCAAAAAAGTTAAAATCGTAAGTTATAGCTTTCATGACACTCCTTTATCAACGAAAGATAAATTGATCTACATGTTCAATGCAATCCCCATCAAAATTCCAACTGACTTCTTCATAGAAATTAACAAGCTCATCCTAAAATTCATATGGAAACTCAAGGGGCCCAGATCAGCACAAACAATTTTGAAAAAGAAAGACAAAGTTGGAAGACTCACACTTCCCAATTTCAAAATTTACTACAAAGTTGCAGTAATCGAGATGCTGTGGTACCAGCACAGAGACCAACAGAATAGGATCAAGAGTCCACAAATTAACACAGACATCTATGATCAACTGATCTGGGGAAGAAGGGTTGGAGAAGGATGCTGGAAACAGGGATGATTCCCTAAACAAGAAATTGTAACTATACCTTTTAACCTTTATGTGAGAATTTTTAAGTGCCTGAGGGGCAGGTTGTGCCTTTACTTCACCTGGCAAAATGGGGTTAACAGCAAACAAAGCTGGTTGAGACTGCCTGCTAGTCCATACCTAAGTAAGCCTACCCTTTATCAATGGCAGTGGACTGAGCAAGGACACCCGCTAGACAAGTGCTGCTGCTGGCAATCTGGACCAGCACAGTGGCCAAACCTCACATCCCTTCCAAAGGTGGAAAATTTTGGGTAAAAATCAATGACAAATGGAAAAGGAGAAATAGTAGCCGAGGTTAAATGGGTTACGCAACAAGGGAAATCCAATGTTATATTAATATCTCGAAAGGCTCAGAGCAAGAGACTGTTGTCTCTTAGCTCACTTATACCAGATGCCTGAAAGGGTGAAGCCATATGTTTGCCAAAACCACTCCTGCTTTTGGAACCTAACACAGTCACATGGAAGCCTGCAAACCTGAGCTGCGCCCCTCTGAGAGACACTCTGGTTATATGGAATGATGATAAACTGGACTAATTGTTAATGACTGAATGGAAGTCTTGTAACATGCCAGTATCTTTTTTTCCTTTATTTTAACAATAAACTATTTTTAGAGCAGTTTTAGGTTTATAGAAAAGTTTAGCAGATAGTACAGAGAGTTCCCATATACCTGCTCTCTCTGCACACTTTCCCCTATTATTAACATCTTGCATTAGTGTGGTGTGTTTGCTACAATTGATAAACCAGTATCGATACCTTATTACTAACTAAAGTCATAGTTTCCATCAGGGCTCACTCTGTGTTGTGCAGTTCTATGGGTTTTGACAAACGCACAATATCACGTGTCTACCATCACAGCGGCTGGGATCGCCCACTCTCAGATATTCTACCACACCTCCCTAAAAATCCTCTGTGCTCCGCCTACTCGTCCCTCCCATGGCTCTGACAGTCACTGATCTTTTTACTCTCTAGTTTTGCCTTTTCCAGAATGTCATATAGTTGGAGTCACACAGTATGCAGCCTTCCAGACTGAGTTCTTCATCTTAGCAATATGTGTGCCAGTATCTTCTGACTCTTATTCTCCCTGTTACGTCTACTGAAAAGGGTATCATTTGGGGAGGAATTACTGGGAACTACTCCTTATTGGACTGTGTGGTGTACAACTGGTGGCAGACTGATCACTGTGTAGCTATAAACCTGGGTGATCAAATGTTTAGAAAGGTCCCTGATTATAATGGACAGAATATGGCAGTGACATGCCCGACATGCCACAATGAGCTATAGGAACAAATAGACGTCATGCTCATATTTGTGAACAAAAGCTATTAAATGGGGGAAAAGTGGGTTTCTGATAGGGAACAGTGGACATCATATGGTGGGTCCAAATTCCCCTGGGGAACAGCCCCACCCTGAGAAAAGGAAGATTATGGAAGGCTCTATCGCTTGCTCAGGCCAAGTGCTAGGTATAACTACCACTCATCTCATACTAGTATGGGGAACCCCAAATTTTGGGGTACAAAATATGTATCCTAACTGCACTCAAGCCAATGGCACACAATGGCAACAACGCGCATGGCAGAGCAAACAACATTGGCCCGCAGACTGAAAAGGGCTTTAGGAGAGACAGGCATTGGTCTGTGCATTGTGAGACGAGTTGAATTCACATTTAATGAGGAGCACCACTGAGAGGAAAACGATTTGTTAATCAGAATAAGCAGACTAAAGTGAGTCCTCTTCCAGGAGAAAAGCAAGGAATGGGAATCAGTCTAGAAAGATGATAAGGCTTTAGTGCAGGGGGTCAAGTAGGCCCCATATATAATGCTGGGTAATTATAGGACAACCCGGTGTGGGGACAGGGTTTGTACCCTGACCCAACAGGGCCTCTTGGCTATTTTAATACAAATGGAGGCCAGAGTAACCATGAGACAATGGCCCTGCATCCTAGCTGCTGAGGCCCAAGGGGCACACCTATGGGAATCTTATGGACCTCAAACCTGTGGAAGTCCTCTGTGGGCACCTGTAATTTACACTGATGCCCCACGACTGCCCTTGATCCAAGAATAGATCAAAATGAGACAGATCTGGAAGTATATTAAGCAAGGATAGGAATTATTCTGAATATCACCTGTGTCTTTCCCACAGGAGAAAGGTGAGTAGGCCCTGCTATACAACAAGAAACCAGTCTCAGTACAAGCCTGTGAACTGAGACAGGGTGACTGCCTTTGTTCCCAACTGAGCTGGAAACCAAAAACAACTGAATCATAGCCAACTGTAATGATGCCTGTTCATAGTAATATCTGATATACTGGCAAGGGCCAATTTTGTTGGAAAAGCACAACAAATATCTTTGTGATTCTTATTGATCTGTTCTGTCATGAAACTGAATTTGACCATGACCATATCGCAATATGGTATTGCATTCTGGTATTGCTGGCAAGATTCAGCAGCTCCCTTATATAAATAAGTCATATGATAATACTGATATATATGTTTATTGTTTTGTTTTTTTTTTGACACAGAGTCCCACTCTGTTGCCCAGGCTAGAGTGCTGTGGCATCAGCCTTGCTCACCACAACCTCAAACTCCTGGGCTCAAGCGATCCTCCTGCCTCAGCCTCCCGAATAGCTGGGACTACAGGCATGCATCACTGAGCCTGGCTAATTTGTTTGTTTGTTTCTATTTTTAGTTCAGCTAATTTTTTCTATTTTTAGTAGAAACAGGGTCTCACTCTTGCTCAGGCTGGTCTCAAACTCCTGACCTCAAGCGATCCTCCAGCCTCGGCCTTCCAGAGTGCTAGGATTATAGGCGTGAGCCACTGAGTTGAGCCAGATATATATTTAAAAAAATTTTTTTCTTTAGAGACAAGGTCTTGTTCTGTAGCCCAAGTTGGAGTGCAGTGGTGCAATCATTTCTGGTCTCAAACTCCTGGCCTCAAGTGATACTCCTGGCCTCAAGTGATCCTCCCGCCTCAGCCTCCCAGAGTGCTAGGATTACAGGCGTTAGCCACTGAGTCGGGCCAGATACATATTTAAAAAAATTTTTTTTTCTTTAGAGACAAGGTCTTGCTCTGTAGCCCAAGTTGGAGTACAGTGGTGCAATCACAGCTTACTGTAGCCTTGAACTCCTGGGCTCATGCAATCCTCCAGCCTCAGCAGCCTCCCGAGTAGCTAGGACTACAGGTGTGCACCACCACACCCGGCTAATTTTTTTTGTTTTTAATTTTAATTTTTGGTAGAGATGGGGTCTCACCATGTTGCCCAGGCTGGTCACAAACTCCTGGCCTCAAGTAATCTTCCTGCCTTGGCCTCCCAAAATGTTGGGATTACAGGCATGAGCCACCATGCCTGGCCTATAATACTGATATTGATGATCAAATGTAAGTAAGCCTCCTCAGAATGTAATACTGATAGAAAATTACTGGCCTGAGGAAGAATTTGATTTAGCTAAACATCAACTAATTTCTAATGTAAAAAGTTTTATGCAAATTTATCGTAAGGTACAAATAGTGGTAGATCGAGGGAGGAAACAAGTAATCAAATTAGAGCAAAAATATGAAAATGTATGTAATGGCTTTATGAGACAGATAAGCTCTTTCTTTCTTTCTTTCTTTCTTTTTTTTTTTTTAGAGACAGGGTCTCACTCTCACCCAGACTGGAGAGCTGTGGTGTAATCACAGCTCACTGCTACATCCAACTCCCAGGCTCAAGCGATCCTCCTGGTTTAGCCTCCTGAGTAGCTGGGACTCAGGCACATGCCACCACGCCCAGCTAATTTTTAAAATTTCTTTTGTAGAGACAGGATCTTGACGGTCTCGAACTCTTGGCCTCAAGCGATCCTCCCGCCTCAGCCTCCCCAAATGCTGGGAATATAAGTGTGAGCCACCGTGCCTGGCCTAGTTGTTTACATCCATCCCTACCCCACGATGGCTCCTCCAAGTGTTAAGCATATTCATACTGATGCTATTGCTATTATCTGTTCTATAAATGCTATGCTAAATACAGATGCTCAAACAAATATGATTGTTGTACTGTAAGAAAGCCTAGGCCAAGGGCCAGGGGAGTAACCTGTACAAGAAAGGATTAACTCAGCAGGCCTGGATTGTCCAAACTCTGCACATTCTACGAAAAGGTTTGACCCTTGACCAGCTCCTGAGAGATATCCTCTAAGCCCTTGGAGTATCTTGCCTAGTAAGAGTGTCTTTGTTTACCTGGAGTAAGGGAGTGGAGGAAAAATGGGAGTGACTGCTAATAGGCACGGGCATTTTTGTTGAGTGATAAAAATGTTCTGAAATTGATCATGGTAATGGTTGTACAAGCCTGTGAATGTACTGAAAACCATTGAATTGGGCACTTTAAATGTGTGCGTTGTAGGGTATGTAAATTATCTCTCAATATAGTTGTTAAAAAGAATCATAAAATCATGTATATAATAGAATATCCAACAGGAATGGTAATTATATCTCAAATTCCCTACCTCTCCCCTTCATTACATTGTCTTGGTTCCTGCATGTCCAATTTCTGTGAACAAAAGCCCCATCCCCACCCCTCCACCGCTCAGCATCATAGCCCATGGTCCCCTCTAGGAGTGGACAGCAACAGCTTTTTACCTGGGTTTGTTTAATCAGTTGATGGAGCTCTGTGAGAAGTTCTGCAATGCGGGAATCAGCAGACACAAGCGCCATGGTCTATGAAGGGCACCTGGTGGGCAGTGAAAACACAAGAGAACTCTGTTAGTGACTACTGTGAGTTGAATGGTATCTCCTCAAAAGATACAATGAAGTCCTAACCCCTGGTACCTAGGAATGTGACCTTACTTGGAAATAAGGCCTTTGTAGATATAATTAAGATGTGCATTAAGATGAGGTCATACTGGAGTAGAGTGTGCCCTTACTCCAGTATGGCTGACGTCCTTTTAAGAAGAGAAGAAGAAAGACATGGAGACAGACACACACAGGGAAGACGGATATGTGACTACAACAGAGGCAGAGATTAGAGTTACGCAGCTGCGAGCCACGGCAACCGCCTAACCAGCTGGGAACATATTCTCCTTCTGAGCTTTCGAGAAGGAACAAACCTTTGATTTTGGAACCAAGCTGACACCTTGATTTTAGAATTCTGACCTCCAGAACTGTGAGGGAAAAAGTTTGCCTTGTTTTTAAGCCACCTAGTTTGTGGTAATTTGTTATGGTAGCCCTAAGAAACTAATACAGCAGCAAGTTGTCCTTGAATTCCACCCTACTCGGATGATATGTCTGTATTCAATATGTTCAGCTAAGTCAAGGAGTACTTATTAAGTGCCTCCCAAAGGCAGCAGGCCCTAGCCCCAGCTGTGCTACTAATATTCCGACAAATGATTTAAGAATTCTGATCTCCATTTGTAATCTGTAAAATGGGATCACCTCTGCTATATTTTAGGAAATTCAAATAAGATTGTATATGAAGGCACTTTCCAAGTCACAAAGCACTGTTACTTTCTTACTGTAGAAGAAAGAAATTAACGACTAAAAAATATCTCACTCAAGGCAAGGTGAATGTATTCTGATGAAAATAAAATGCTTTTGTACAATAAAAGGTAATTAGACGAAGAATAAAAAGACAATAAAAAAGTAATAAAAAGTTGTAAATAGGTGAAAAGGGACATATGCCTAAAGACAAAGGTATATTGGATAAAATAAAGACATTTTGGCTGGGTGTGGTGGCTCATATGCCCAGCACTTTGGGAAACTGAGGCAGGAAGATCACTTGAGGCCAGGAGTTTAAGTCTACCCTAGACACAGTGAGACCTCTGTCTCTACAAAAAATATAAAAAATTAGCTGGGTATGATGGTGCACACCTGTAGTTCTAGCTACTTGGGAGGCTGAGGAGGGAGGATCACTTGAGCCCAGGAGTTTGAGGTCACAGTGAGCTATGATTGCACTACTGCACTCCAGACTAGGTGACAGAGACCCTGTCTCTAAGAAAGAAAAGGAAAATTTTAGGGCACGAAATTTTGCACAATGCCCCACCTCTTAAAAAGTTTCTTCAATTAACACATCTCCCTATCCACAAAGATCAGATTCACACTGAATGGAGTAAACTTCCCCCCCGCCTCCACTTAATGAACTGTGAACCTCTCTCCCTGTATTTAAATATTCATGTCCTCTTTTATTTGTTCCTCAAATCACAATTCATGTCCTCTTGAAGTCTCTGCTACAGTTATTAAAAAAATAATACACAAAGACAAAAAAAAAAAAACAACCCCAAAAAACCAAAAAAGTAATATACAAACTAGGAATACAGGGGAACTTCCTCAACGTGATAAAGGGCATCTATAAAAAACCCACAACTAACATCATACATAAAGGTGAAAGACTGAAAGCTTTGCCTAAGATCAAGAATGAGATAAGGATGTGCTCTTGTCACTTCTGGTCAACATTGTTCTGAAGGCTCTAGCCAGGGCAATTAGGCAATAAGATGAAATAAAAGGCATCTGGATTGGAAAGGAAGAAGTAAAACTATCTCTATTTGCAGACGACATGATCTTGTATGCAGAAAACCCTAAGGAATCTATCAGATAACTGTTAGGACTAATAACAAGTTTAGAACTAATAGGAAAGTTGCAGGAAACAAGATCAATAAACAAAAATCAATTGTATTTCTATAAACTTGTAATGAACAATCCAAAAATGAAATTAAAACAATTCCATTTTACAATAGCACCAAAAGAATAAAATACTTAGGAATAAATTTAACAAAAAAGTACTTTTTTACTCTGAAAACCACAAAACATCATTAAAAAAATAAGATCTAATTAATTGCAAAGACATCCCATGTTCACGTATCAGAAGACTGAATATTGTTAACATGGCAATACTCTCCAAATTGATCTACAGATTCAATGCACCCTCTATCAAAATCCCAGCTGGCTTCTTCGCAGAAATTGACAAACTCATCCTAAAATTCATACGGAAACTCAGGAGACCCAAACAATCTTGAAAATGAAAAAACAAAGTTGGAGGGCTCACACTTCCCAATTGCAAAACTTACTAGAAAGCTACAGTAATCAAGAAGGTATGGTACTGGCATAAGGAACATCTAGATCAATGGAACAGAATTGAGAGACCAGAAATCAACCCTTACATCTACAGTAAACTGATTTCCAACAAGGGTGTCAAGACAACTTAATGGCGAAAGAACAGTCTTTTCAACAAGTGGTACTGGGACAATTGTATATCCAGATGTAAAAGAATGACCTACCTCAGACCATAGACAGAATGATCTCAACAGACAGTTCTCCAAAGAAGACATACAAATGGCCTCCAAGCACATGAAAAGATGCTCCAGATCATTAGCCATCAAAACCATAAGAAGGGGTTGGGCACAGTGGTTCATGTTTGTGATCCCAGCACTTTGGGAAGATGGCTTGGGGCCCGGAGTTCGAGACCAACCTGGACTCTGTCTCTACAAAAAAATAAAGAAATTGGCCAGGCGTAGTGGCATGTGCCTGCAGTCCCAGCTACTACTTGGGAACCTGAGGCAGAAGGATTGCTTGAGCCCAGGGATTCAAGGTTACAGTGAGCTATGCTGATTGGTGCTAGTGCATTCCAGCCTGGGCAACAAAGCAAGACCCTATCTCCAAAAAAAAACACACAAAAAAACAAACAAACAAACAAACAAAAAAACTTAAATCTTGAGAACAATCTTCTTTGACTTCATGACCTCCTGCTTTTGGATACACTGGGGTGGAGGCTGGGCCCCCATGGCTCTGGGCAGCCCTGTCCCCAGGGCTTTCCTGGACGCAGCCCATACAGCAACTCTCACTTGTTAGAGTCATGTGCCTGTGGCTCTACCCAGAGTCTGGAGTCTCAGAGGCAACCCTGCCCCCATAGCTCCACTGGGCACTGCCCTGGTAGGGACTCTTGCCCTGTGGCAGTTCTCTGCTTGGGTCCAAGACTCTCCAGAGCATCCTTTAAAGTCTACGTGGAGGTAGCCATGGCACCACAGCTTGTGCATTCTGTGCGCTGCCAAGGTTTACCACCTGTGCCCTCTAGAGGGATGCCCCAAACTGTACCTGGGACTATCAAAGAGCACTGCACTGGAATTCTGGGAACAGAGTGGCTAGAAATGGTTCTGCCCCCAACATCCTGACATTCTGGGCCTGCGATGGGAGTGGCAGTCCCCAGTGATACCTGAAATGCCTTTGGGATCATTCTTCCATAGTCTTTTTTTTTTTTTTGAGACAGAGTCTCACTCTCTTGCCTGGGGCGAGTGCCGTGGCCAGCCTAGCTCACAGCAACCTCAAACTCCTGGGCTCGAGCAATCCTACTGTCTCAGCCTCCCGAGTAGCTGGGACTACAGGCATGCGCCACCATGCCCGGCTAATTTTTTCTATATATATTTTTAGCTGTCCTATTAATTTCT